>APFE030099325.1:87390-143821 GCA_000404065.3 Pinus taeda | reverse complement strand
GTAATAAGGAATTTTTTGACAGTCTTGAAGAAATTATAAATGGATCAAAAATATATCTAGGGGATGATAATGGATATCATATTAAAGGTCATGGGGTGATTTCAGTTAAGTTGCCTAATGGAAAAATTAGTCACCTTTCAAATGTGTTATATGTACCTGGAATAAAGAAAAACTTGATATCTGTATCCATGATGGCTGACCAAGATATGCATGTCGAATTCTTCAAGACTCACTATGTGATAAAGGATTGCAGGAATGAAATTGTTACAATAGGCATGTGAGTTGGAAGCCTGTACAGGTTGGATGCAAAAAGTATACCAAAGCAAGCCATGGTTGCAGGAGAGTCGACAGCTGAACAACTCTGGCATCAGAGGTTTGGTCATCTGAATCTGCAGGATCTTATGTTGTTACAAAAGAAAGGTATGGTCGAAGGTCTCCCCATCTTTCGTAACATTCAGTTGAATCGTGATGGTTGTGCCCTAGGATAGATGCACAGAGAACAGTTTCTTGTGCATGATAGGAGGAGGCAAACAGAAATCTTAGAACTAGTGCACACTGATGTATGTGGTCCCATGCAGACAAGGTCGCTAGGGGGAGCATACTATTTTTTGTTATTTACTGATGATTGCACTAGGTATTCTTGGGTTTATTTTTTAAACAAGAAAAGTCAGACTTTCCAATGTTTTATAGAGTTCAAAACCCTGGTAGCAAACAGTTTGGAAAAAGTTTTAAAATTCTCCGATCTGATCAAGGAGGAGAATACAAATTAAAGGAATTCATGAAATACTGCAAAACTCATGGGATTGTTCAGCAATATACAGTTCCGCATACACCACATCAAAACGGAGTTGCAGAGCGTAAAAACAGAACATTGGTGGAGTGTGCAAGGAGCATGTTGCAAGGTAAGGGTCTATCTAATATGTTTTGGGCAGAAGCGATAAATACTGCTGTATATTTGAAAAATAGAAGTCCTACTTGGTTTCTTGGTTTCAAAACCCCTTTTGAAGCCTTATATGGATTTAAACCAGCAGTAAATCACTTAAGAGTCTTTGGGTCAAAGGCATTTGCACATGTACCCAAAGCTGATAGAAAGAAATTAGACCCTAAGGCAGTTAAATGCATCTTAGTTGGTTATGGCACAGAGTTTAAGGCATACAAACTATTCAATCCTGACTCTCGTAAGACATTTGCTAGTAGAGATGTAGTCTTTCATGAACAGGTGCAGGAAAGGAAAGTTGATGTTGGAGATGATTGGCACATTCCATTGCTGTTGTAGGAAAGTAGCGAGGATGAGAAGGAGCAGGAACAGGAGAAGGAAGAAGAGAATGAAGAAGAACAACAAGAAGGTGAAAAAACAGGCCCAATTATTGCAGAGGAAAACAAATTTGAGGTAAGTCCACCCCTACCAAGGAAGTCAGGTAGGAAGACTCAATTACCATTGAAGTTGAGAAGCTATGCTTTAATGTCAAAAGTTTTGAACATTGTAGAACCCTCTAATTATAAAGAAGCTAGTCAATTTAAGGAATGGAGAGCTGCAATGGATGAAGAAATGGAATCAATCTTTAGAAATGATACTTGAGATTTAGTAGAGCTGCCTAAAAATAAAACTCCTATAGGATGTAAGTGGTTGTTTAAACAAAAAATGAATGCAGACGGAAGTATAGATAAGTTAAAAGCTAGGTTGGTTGCAAAAGGATATTCACAAAAAGAAGGTATAGATTTTGATGATACCTTTGCACCTGTAGCAAAGCTAAATACAATCAGATTGCTTATTGCTTTAGCTACTAAACATAATTGGGAATTATACCAGCTTGATGTCAAATCTGCATTTTTAAATGGTGATTTAAAAGAAGAAATTTACTTAGTACAGCCAGAAGGATATGTAAAGCAGGGGCAGGAACATCTTGTTTGCAGGTTGAAAAAGGCTTTATATGGTTTAAAGCAAGCACCCAGGTCGTGGTATGAAAAAGTTGATTCTTTCTTTATAGAGTATGGTTTCCATAGAAGTTTAAATGACCCAAATTTGTATACCAAGTACAATAATCAGGGGCAGATTGTTTTGATTTCTTTGTATGTGGACGACATGATTATAACAGGAAATGCATTTGATTTAATCAAAGGAATCAAAAGGTTGATGGCACAAGTTTTTGAAATGAAGGATCTTGGAAGCCTTCACTATTGTCTAGGATTAGAAGTATTTAGAGATACTGGGCAAACTTTTCTTACCCAAGGGAAGTATGCTAGAAATCTGTTAGAAAAGTTTGCTATGGATCAGTGTAGAACAGCAGCAACACCTTTGCAGCAGAATTTGAAATTGAGCAGTGATGATGGCACTAAGGAGGTAGATGCCACAATGTATAGACAGCTGGTTGGCAGCCTGATATATCTTACAACAACCAGACCTGACTTGGCATACTCAGTTAGTGTGTTGAGCCAATTCATGTCGAAACCGCTTGAAAGTCACTGGAATGCAGCAAAAAGCGTGTTGAGGTATCTTTGTGGTACTGTTCATTTTGGTATTTTATACACTGATGTATCTGATGTTACTCTAGCAGGTTTTTCAGACTCAGACTGGGCAGGTAACCTGGATGATCGAAGGTCTATCACAGGTTATGCATTCAACATAGGTTCCGGGGTCATAGCTTGGAGCAGCAAGAAACAGAGTATTGTAGCTTTGTCGTCATGTGAAGCTGAGTATCAAGCATTGTGTGCAGCAACATGTGAAGCGATCTTGTTGAGGAGACTTCTCAAAGATGCAGGAAAAGAACAAAAGCAACCCACTTCTATCAAAAGCGAAAACCAGAGCACCATCAAATTAGCATACAATCCAGTGTTTCACAAAAACACCAAGCATATAGACACTCAGTTCCATTTTTTTAGAGAGAAAATACAGTCAAATGAAATTGTTGTTGAATATTGTAAAACTTGTGACAATGTGGCTGACATTTTTACAAAGCCTCTTGCAGGGGTAAAATTTGAATTGTTTAGAAAGATGCTAGGAGTTCAGGAGAACCCTTTCTCCATTAAGGGGGGGAGTTAAGAATAATTAATATTATTTTATTATTAATGGAGAAAATGGTTACATTGTTGTAACTTTCTCCCTAGTTTAGGATTAGTTCCTATAGTTATGGGGTTTGGGTACAACTTCCTATTTCTTAGTGTTGTATTTAATGATGTAATCTTTTGATTGAATGGTAATAGAGTGAACGAGAGACATCTCTCAAGTTTTGTGAGTGTAGTCTCCAAGTGCAGGCCACACCTGAGAGCTACATCTCTTTCATTTCAATTCAGTGCATCTTTTATGTTATAAATGTGAGTGTTTGATGATGAATTGGATTGATGTGGTGTGGTATATGAACATTTTTCTCATTGTTGTAAGTAATTTCAATGTATGATCTATTATTTTTAATTTGGTATTAGAGGTTGGTGTCGCTCCTTAATGGTGAATAATGATGGAATTGAGGTGTGTGTTGAGTGTTGAAATGACTTGCTATGAGAGGTATTGAGCTAAGTCCTGTCGCATTTAATTCTATATGCTGTGAAATCCTATGAAGTGGAACTGTATGGAGAAATTGTATGAAGCCTCAAGAAATTGTTGTTGGGAGTGAACAATTGAGTCAATATTGCCATTGCATGTGTGGCTTCTAGGCGTAAGCCACATGGATCATGGAGCTTTTGTCTATGTAAATTTTTGAATCTTTTTGTTGTGAAACATGAAGCTTGGAGCTTGGTGCAAGTATTGGAGGTAACTGGTGTTTGAGTTGCTCGGAATCTAAATTCACTTAATGTAGTCTATTTATTGTGTGATCACCTACATTGGGAGAAATCCATCTTATGGTTGAGGGATTATCTAGATAAATGAAGATATTATTTGGTAATATCGTTATGTTTGATGTTTATTTTCCACTTGCGTAATACCAAGTTATGAGCTTGTCTTTTAGCTTGTTGAAAACATTGAGTTGAAGAGTGAATGCTTCCCACCAAGCATTGAAAGCATTGATGAAAAAGTTCCCAATAGAAGACCTAGGTTTTGGAGCATTAACACTGTCTAGATTAGTTGTTTTCCCTTCATGGATTAGGAAAAATCTATAGTGTGGAGTGTCAGAAAATGAAGAGTTGTTACTAGTGTGGAAGACTTGTTGTGGGAGTCATCAATGAAGAGGGTCATTACAACTATTGTTGAAGGAAGTCAATAAAGGAATTGGCTACCATTGATGATCAACGTGAATTGATAGTTGATCAGGGAAAAAGAAATTAAATAAGATAGAAGGAGAATGCACAACTATCATGGGTCAGCAAAGGAGACTCAAACTATTCTTGAGAGAACTAAAAAAGGCTAGGAGACAGAATCAAAAGAAAATGGTGACATATTTTGCAAAAAAATATCGAGTTTTTCCAGTTGTTACTAAAGAACCCATACTTGATGAAGATAAGAGTTAGAATGCAGATTTGGAATAGATCAATGAATATGAACAAAAAATCAATCCATATAAAGAGGAAGTGATAGATAAATAATTGAATAGATTAATGTAGATTTGTCCATATTTCACCGATTTTTGGATGCTATAGAGATGATGTACAGTGAAAACGAGAGAAACACCTTGAAACATATTAATATAATAGAAGGATTTTTTTGTGTCTAAAGAATAGCTACCAGAAGGAATTATAGAGAATGTTGCAGGAAAAGAGAAAGAAGGAACATAGCTAGATCTAGGAAGGAAAATTGTTGAATATGAATATGAAGAATTTGAAGCATAGAATGAAGCATTTAAAATTAAATATGATGATGAACAACTTTCAAATCAATCTTGGTTTCATATGTTGCAACAAAATAAGCTCATAGGTAAATTTCTGAATGGAATAGTAACCTTGGAAGAATAAGATGAAATTAAGTGCAAAGATTCTAATGCATAAATGAATGTGGATTTGCTTATAAATCATAATCATATAACAGACGAAGACATAGATGAAGAAAGGGGGAAAACCATCAACATAAAAAAAAATGAAGTGAACCCAACCAATGATTATTTTATAAATTCCACATATGTTTACCAATGTGCAAATTTTAATAGCAGTGAGGAAGAAGCAACGAAAGAAGAAGAAGAAGAGAGGTTGTCTAGTTCCCATTATATAGTTGAGATATCTACTTTGTTTGTAGCCAGTATAGACACTTCTTAACTACGGATCCACCAAAAGGCAAGAGGGATAAAATATCACTATCTGCAGTAGTTTTGTGTCTCTCTAGCTATATAGACCATGTGTATTTTTCATTGTTGAAATTGTATTTTTGAATAAATTATTATTTTTAATATGTTATATTAAAAAATAGGCGAGATAATCATTTTCCTCCCATGGAGAAGTAACATAACTTTGAACATTGAAATATTTTACTAAGTAAACATTAACACATATATATATATATATATAATATATATATATATATATATATATATATATGTGTGGAACAATTTATTTAATTTCTATATTGAAATATTAATAAGATAAATACAAGTTTTCCTTTTTTTATAATCAATTTATCTCTCTAAAGCTATATAAAATTATATTATCTAAGTAAACATCGAAATATTTTATTTTTTACTTGAAGAGTGAAAGTGAAATATCAGTTCACCATATGAGCACAATGACAATAACATTATAATGTCTTATAATGCCTTTAATTAAAACTAATTCATTTATATTTTTACTATAGTTGACAATGTTTTTCCATTTAAAGTGTTGTTTTTAAAGAGAAATATGTGTTTTTTTAAGAAAACCTTGTCAAATCCAAGTTGAGCATAACGAAAATTACACATCGCCCTCATACTATATTGTAGAATGAGCTTCTCGTCTCAATGAGCCTCTTCTTGAGCGGAGAGGGTTCAAATCTCATTATAGGGGAACCACTTTTTAGAATGCGAAACTAGAAAAAAAAAAATATATATTTACATGTGAGATTTAACCCCTTTTATTTCTTAATGAATCCATAATTAAGATAGATCTATAGTATTTTATGTGTCTATATATAGACCATATGTAATTTTTTAATTGTTTAAATTATGTTTTTGAATAATTTTATTTTATTTTATTTTATTTTTTATTTTTATTTTTTCTAAATAAGTCTAAAATCTATTACTGGGACACAATAATATGAGGAGGCTCTGGCCTCTACAATTCCTAGTCAAGGTTCATGGCATATTTCAACAAAAACAAAATGAGGACTGCCCAGATGTGGGAAACTAGTCCAATCCTAAATAAATTTGTTGCCCTCGTAGGTGAAACCAGCATGGAAACATATAATGATGTTATATTGAAATCAGTTTCAAAATTAACTATTCTGCTTAAAAAATCAAAAGTAAACCCATAGACTTGGTTGCCTGGAACCTAGAACCTGAAGACGCATGTTGTGCTAGCTGTCATTTGGTGTTGTCGGGTGTTCTTCAACAATGAGACATCTGTAAGCGTCGAGGTCCTCCTCATCTTCCTGCATCTTACCCGTGTCTTCCTTCGCTTGACTTGCATGATTTTTCTCAGCAGTAGAAGGCTTGCCTTGAGCTATATCAATTTTCTCCATTGCCTAAGTGAGACGACCTTAATCTCTGGAAGGCTCCTCGTAGAACATAACTGTAATGGTGGTCGTGATAATAGGTCGATTCAAAGTGCAATGGTAGGTGAATTGGGCTGAATGGTTGGCTTGTTGGGAGCTAGAAGGTGAAATAGTTGCAAATGGATAGTTTTGCGGGGGTAGGGGCCGAACAACGTGATTGTGGTCTCTGCCACTACGTGTAGTAGGATGATGGGCTGAGATGTAATTTGACTAGGGGGAAGAGGATTTAGAAACCGATGAGGGCAAGGAATGTTGCAGTCTCCCTTTGCCGCCACCTCTCCTGCTACTCATACGCTGGCGCAGTCTAGGCATAATGGCGTGGGGATGAGGGGCTTTTGAAGTCGACACTGAGTGGGAATTGAAGGCAGAAGGCTCAGAGGCGAGAGTCAAATTTCATATCAGGCTCTGAGAGTAATGGATGCCCATCCCAAGTCTATGCAGCAGAGGATATTGCATCACCTACCTGTTGCAGTGTGTATGGTTGGCTTCACAACATCCAGGGGGCAAGTGCAATTTAGAGGCAAAGGAGCAAAAACAGAGGAGGTGGACCAAATATTACCTGAGGCCTCCATGATGCAGAGCTGAGGTGGGATGACACTAGTGAATTGGGTCGAGTTCTGCATTGAATGGCAATTACGATTACTGTAAAACTATTGTGTTTGCGGGCTTATGGGTGGCCATGTGGCAATGCCACTTGCCAGCCCGTTGCTCTGTCGTCTTGTCAACCTTTGGGTACACCCGCATCCGGCAATGTTTTTGAATAATTTATTATTAATAATATTTTATATTAAAAATTAAATGAGTTATACATTTTCTTCTCACTAGAAAGTAACTAAAGTGTTTTACCTTTAATTACTTTTTCCTTTCGAAATATTTTATGAAGGTAAACATCAACAGACATGATTTATAGAGTGAGAGAGAGTTAAAATTGAAATATATTAGTGAACATGAATATTCAAACAATTTATCTAAATTCTATATTGAAATATTGATAAGAGAAATATAAGTTTTTTTTTAATTAATTTATCTTTGTAAAGTTATATAAAATTATATTATTTAATATAGACATTGAAATAATTTATTCATTAGTTTAAGAATGAAAGTGAAATATCAACTAAGTGAGCACAATGAGAATGAGTTTTACCATGTTTTTAATTAAAAACAACCAATTATGTATAATCATTTAAATTTTTATTATAGTCCACAATGTTTCTTCATTTAAAGTACCTTTTAAAAAGACACAAGTCAAATATAAGTTAAGCTACCGACAAGATTACACATTACTCTCATAATGGATTATAGAATAAACATTTCCATTGCCCTCCATAAATTGTAGAATGAACCTTTAGGCTCAATCATAACTTTAGTTAATTAATAATTCTATTAAAAATAATCTCTCCAAAAAATTTATATTTTTTGATATTATTAGTCTCGGTATTTTAGAAAAAATTAGATCTTACATACTTGAAAAGTGAATTTCCTAATATGTTATAACGTCCATTTAATGCTACGAAGGATGTGAATTGTAAAGTCTCCGACAACTTTCCATTTTTTTGAGCAAGCTTATGCCTCTTCGAAAAGTGGAAATCATATTATAAGATTTGAGGATTTGAATCTTCGATCATAAAGAATGGGAAGGAAAAAGTTTAAGCTTCTAAGTATAAGAGGTTTTTTTTAATGATTAAACCCTGCAACCTTCTCTATTATCAAATTCATTGTCGCTTCACCACCATTACTACTCTGAAAAGTTACCACCATCGAGAGGAATCTGGAAAAAAGAAGCCAAAGCCATCATTGAAAGGAATTGTTCTCGCTGGAATAAAGTGGGTCGCATCTGAATAAGTGGGTGCTTAGAAGCTATAGTTGACAAGAAAAAAGGGTATTGAAGTTATATCAAAGATGAAGGGGATAAATACTTAACCCTCAAGTCATTTGGTATACTATGCTATGACACAAGATTAAAAAGATCAATTTTTTTGTGAACAAAAAAATGGTGAAACCAGTTACTAAAACATTGCAATTTGTTATTGTAAAAAGGGAAGCCAAATATTTTGATATCTCATAACTAATTGGAAAAACCATATAAAAGCTTGCATAAGTTAAAAAAAATAAAAAAATTATTAGCATGATGCTAAAAGTGAATCCCACAATGTAATACATGTGTGGAAAAGGGAATTGAACTTGAAGATGATGTATCTTAAACCACTTTTGCATTAGCAACTGATGAGAACAATATAGTAGTGAAAGTTGAATTTGATTATGAAACTTAATTATGTTTTCTTCAAAGAGTGTCCTAAAAGCCAAAATATCATAGAGATGAAAATATGTGTGGAAAAGTAATTATCATTACAACAATAGAAGTAAGAAAAAATACAAATAAAACCATTGAAATTGTCGAATATTTTCTGACAATGGAAAAGAGATGAAAGAACATGAAGATATTGCTTTTGATTTTACTTAAGTCAACATAAAAGTTCAATTAAAAAAAACTGAGGTATAAGTGGATGTAGAAGAGGAATCATACTAAAATAATATTGAACATGAAAAATTAATGAATGAGATGACCACAGTAAATTCGAAATTAAAAATTAACAAAAGTATGCAAATAAAAAGTTTGGAGCAAAAGAAAAAATAAGGCTTGTAAAATATAGAGTTGTGGGTGTCTAGAAGTAAAACTAGTTTTTGAATTGATCAAAGCATTGTAATCCCAACTAAATCTTTATAAGTAGTTAATCTAAGGAAACACTAGAAAATTCTTGATCCATTGTAAAGTTTATTTAATGATGAGAAAGACATACAATACCTTGATATGTTTCGAATTGATTTCATTTATATCTATGCTTGTTAGTTTTAACAAATTCAAGACAAATTGTCATGGTGGAAATTGGATATAATAGTGACATGCATATCTCTATGATTATGTAATAGAATGTCACAAAAGTTTTGGAGGAAATCATACTTATGAGTTGCAATGTTTTTTCATTGGATTTAGGATTTCGTTTAACACAAGTAGGAGACAAGTGGAAGAAAAGAACTTAAAAAATTCCAACTGGGTAGTTGATTGTGTACAAGAATCAATAATTGGAACAATGGAGGAAATGAATCGCAACATGAATTTTCACTACAATATGATTCCATGTGATTGTTTTTCAACCACCACAAAAAATTATGCTACTTTCATCAGAAAAGTTGACAGCGGGAATATGCAAATAATGATCTGAAATATTCAAATAGCTCATCAAGTAAACAATTGAAGCACACAAAAGATTGATCATTTGGTTGGTTTAAATGAAAATGAGGAGTTGTTGAAAATCGAGCACAATGTGGAGCCACTTTGGAAAATTCAGTAATGCAACATAGCTAAATTGAATGACACTCGGTAGGAGAAAAGTTGTTCATAAATTGTATATATACTTTTATTTCCGAACTGGGTGTTATAGACATATTTGGGCACTGCAACCCCAATCTTGTATGTCCATAAACCAAGGGCTTCTAAGTCCCTAAAAGTGTTGTTTCATACCCTAAAGGAACAAGGTCAGCTGATTATATCATCTCCCAGAAGTTCTCCATGAAAAATTGCTGAGAACTAGTCAAAATTAGACCATCTCAACTGCTCCATGGTCAAAGTGTGATGCATCCCATTTAATGCACACAGGGGGTGTGATGCATACTAAAAAGCCCTTCTATGGGGTGTGATGGGAAAGAGTAGACAAATGGCAGAGACAATTTGCAAGGTGGATGATCATGGAATATTCCAGAAACTTCTCCTGTGACACTTGCCTCTCTAAATTCTCCCAAGGATGAGTAAGAGATCATGAAAACTCCAAGTGGAATTGAGAAATATCAAAGAAATGACACTAATAAAAAACCGAGAAGCTGACTCACCCACCTGCAAACATCTATATATCGATCCCTCATCCTGGCGATCTAGGGGCTGGAATTTTGCATCTTGTAAGGAAGTGTTGTTGGTTTCTTTGTGGAACATCATAGTGTTGGGTGATCTAGCTTTTCATGAGGTGAAGAAGGTCTTTCATGCTGGGAGGATGGCGCTGGGTCAGATCAATGGGTTTTAATCCTCTCTTCTACTACTTCTATCAATAAATCTATTTGAGTTTTCCTCCATATTCTTGTATGTCTTTGAGTATTGAATTGATATATGCATTTGTATGGTCAATATATATCTGATCCTATGTTGTTTATGGTTGTAGATCTCTATGCTTTGATGGTATTATGCTGCCTTGACTCTACAGTTGTTCTGTGAAGTGGGGCAAGCGAGGAAGGAGCAAAAAAGATATGTGAAAGGGGATAGGAAACAAGTGAGGAGCCAAGCAAAAGACTGAGGTCGATACTCTCTGCTTCTCTCTCATCTACTTCTCATAAAGGAAAACACAACTGACTTTAGTTTGTTTGCTTCTAAGATAGCTACCCGTATTAGTGGGACTAGCAGTTGTGAATGGACACTAGTCTTCCCGATAAGAAAATGGCGACTCCACTGGGGAGCGAATAGCTTGTTTTCTTGTTTCTAGTTTGTTTACTTTATAAACTACAGACGGAGCCTGAAGTTATGCCAACTACCCTTTAAACTACTTTTGCTATGCAATTGCAAAGTATATAAAAGCTACTTCAGTCAATCTCTGGGTTTGTTTATGAATTAAACATCTGACTTGCAAACATCCTAAGTGCCCTAGTGGTGGCTCAAGTAACCTCATTAGATCAACCCCTATTTTTTGTATTTACTGAATATCATTAGCTTAGCTTAAATTCCTGAACTAAGCTGCAAATTGTGACCAAAAACCAAGTTAAAGTCTCATCCCTGGACCATCGAACTGTCTCCTTTTGACAGTCTGGATGCAGCGCACCTCCAGTGTGTTGTAGGTGAGATGCATCCTTGTTTCCCTGTGTTACAGGTGTGATGATCAGATAAGATTGTTTCTGCCTCTAGAGTTTGGTTTTTCTTCACTCCCTTCAGCTTTATTCATTAGTTTTGTTGTCTGTGATCAGTATACCACTGTAGAAACTCCCCTCCTTTGCATTATTCAGCTTCCATTGTACAAAGAATTGTGAATATTTTTATGTAATTTTCGCCATTTATAGTTCTCGCTTACAAACAATAGCTTAATCGAACTGTCGTCTTTTGATTTGAAACTGTCGCAAGTGTCATTTTCAGTCAAAGAAAAGAATCCTGCTCTTTTCTTTAGTCAATTACATTGTTACTCTTGTATTTGATTTGAACTAATAGTATTTCAAGTGTCGAAAATAGTTTTCAATTCAAAATCCCAAAGTGTCGTCTTGATCTTCCTTTTATTTTTTGAAAAGAAAATTGTTAGTAATGTCGCTTTGAGAGAAAAGATGATTCAGATTTGTACTTAGCATTCCTTTTTTCATTCACGCATTAAGAAAGTAGAAAAAAAATACATGCATGTGCATTTGCATTTAGACTGCTTGTAGAGATTGATTTAGGAGAGTGCATCTTAGTGTGTGCTCTCTACTCTATGTTGAAAGAATTTCGCTTCTCTTTCCTTAGTAGCTACGATTTTCATTTCAAAAAGAAGAGTAAATGACTGTTTATCATATTAGATTGTATATTTAGGAGTTGTATATCTACATCACGCGGTGAACCTTAAAGGAAAACTTCTTAAGAAAGATCAACTATAAAATAAATTTTAGTGAATATAAAAATGCTTTGGAACCTAACACACAACATTTAGAAGTCTAGGCTAGAGACGTATTCTGACGTCGTGAAACCTGGTAACTATTGCTTTCATTGTAAGTTGGGTGATTCCTCCTCTTTGAGATAACAAGTGCTAGTACGGACTTGTTCTCTCACGTACTATCGAGTATATATTGGGAGACCACAATAGGATTTATCCTTGATCCTTAGGAAGCCATGTATACTTCCCTATCGATCGTAATGCACTGAACACAACATTCAGGAAGATTGATTGCTATACCGTAAAAAGTATTCTGCAGTTTTGCGATTGGTTTGGTAATCCCCCTGCCTAGATTTTCAGAGTAGTCACTTTTGTTCCTTTTCAGACTCCTTAAAAGAAATGGTCCATCTCAGCACTTGTCACTTTAGGATCATTAAAAATCGAAGGCGACTAGAGTCATATTTAGCTCTTTCTCGACTCTTAAAAATTGAAAAAGCAAGTTGTGTCAAAGAGTCATAAAATTTATTTTAATCAGAATAACGTCACTGTTCCCTCATTGATCTTAGGTTGAGAAAATGGAGTCCACCAACCAAGGATTTCCCCTTGGGGGAAATTCTAGTCCTTTCTCCTCTAGGGGAGATGTTGGTGCACCTCATATGGCCACATTGTCCCTTCCAGGACTGACAATTGGCCTACCAGTATGGATCTTCTCGACCTCTATCATTCAAAGCACCATGATTCCTGAGCAATCAAATCAGCAACTAGATGATACTAGAGTTACCCCCCAACCTTCTACTTCGTTTGTTTCTCCCTCTCCTTCCTCTTCGCTTGGTGGAGCTAGTAAAGCTAAAAACCAAGTAACTGAGAAGAAGAAGAAAGGGAAGGAGAGGAAGAAGAAGAAGCCAACGGCGAAAGGGGGAAACCAAGCATCGTCTAGCAAAAATCCACACACTCCACTATCAAAACCTAAATATCCATGTGTCATTTGCAAAGGGGACCATTATCATCAAGATTGTCGTTGCATCCCACGGATCTTAAGGGACTGGTCTCCCCACTTGCACAATCCGGTGTCCTCAACCTCTGACAATCATGTTGAAAGTACACCGTCAACTAGTGAAAGCGATGTTACTAGACAAAAAGAAAGATCTAAAATTCCTTGTAGACTATGTGAAGGTGATCATGCCATCCACTGCCGTCCCTTCCTAGATGAAGCTAAAAGAGTCTTGGATAACTGTCCTGCTTCACCGCTACGGCTTCCTCCTGGATACAAGAAACTCTTGCTGAGTCCATCTCTAGTTGAAAATCTGACTTACACACCTTTGTCGTCAGTCAAAGCATCTATCATTGAAGATAAACCCTCTGAGTCCACACCGGACCATAGTCAACAGGTTAATATGGCAGTTGACCCAGTCTTGTCTTCAGAAGGTCTACCTTCAGATGATACAGTCACCAAAGAGAATGAGAATGACACCGTTTAAATTCTCTTCATAAACATAGACTCCGATGAACATGGAGGCAATCTACCTGTTCTTTTACCGCAGGAAGAAAGTTCATCAGAGATGTATCCGGCCATTTATTTGGTCGCACCTCCAAGCAACCTAGTCATTTCCTTTGATTGGAATCTACTAGGTAGACCCCCTCTATCATCTAACGTACCATTCTGAATCATAGTACAAGCTTACAGAATGATCATGGTTGGTACTATCATAGAGGAAGGGGCTTCTATGAGTATCCTTTCCTCAATTTCTTGGAAAGCGCTTAGTTTGCCATCTCTTCTGCCTGAGATGCAAAATCTGACAAGCTTCGACAAAGGAACTAGACGACCATTAGGGATCCTTCCAAATTTGCCCATAACTTTGAGAAGGAAAACCGTTTATCTAAACGTGATGGTAGTCCAAGGACCTTTAGATTACAATCTACTCCTTGGGCATGACTACATTTATAGCATGGGAGCTATTGTTTCCTCACTCTTTTGAGTGATGTGCTATCGACATGAAGGCAGAGTGGTCCAGCTCGTAGACCAAATTTCATTCCCTGGTTCACACATAGCTAATAGTCAGGTGCCATCCCTATCTAGTCTTTTTGCACATGGAATGTCTCATCAATCTCCAGTCCGTCCACCTGATGAGCACCAGTGATTCGGTGATTGTGACTGAAACCCAAGAGGCATGTGCCCTGGTCTGCTTCGGTAGGAAAACCCCAGTTATAAGGTAGGTTTCTGCATAGGAATATGACTAGTTTGACACACCCATCCATTTAGGAAAATGGGATTAGACTGGAATAAGATTCCTTCGTTAGAAGGTATGCATTTCTGGACAGAGCCAAGGAAGTGTTTTGTCTACAAATTGAATGGTAACCTGGAAACTCTATTTCCTTATACCTGGGGGCATGCAAACCTTTTTGCATGCAAGTGAAAAGCGACCATTTATTTTCTTAGTTTGTAGATTCTTAACCCTTTAAACTCGTAGCACTAGTCGTTCCTAGCTTGCATAACGAAATGCTTTGGAGCAAGGTTTTGAATGGGGCAAGCTCCCTAAAAAATGAACCTATCGATGAGACATCCTTATTATGCAACTAGAACGAGCAGTTTTACGTGAAGTTCAAGCTCATTAAAAAATAAACCTAGCAATGAGCATATGTTCCACCAGAGTTTAAGCTCATTAAAAAATGAACCCACCTTTGGTAAATAACCATTGCGATCGCATAATTATAAGCTTTTGAGCCTTCGTCATGTTCTTACCATCACCTCCACTCTTTTTTAGCCGATCATATGCCTCCATTTGATATTTTTACCCCTTTTGAGGAACAATTGTGACGAGTAATCCTATTAGCCACCTTCTTTACACTATCATGATTGAAAAGTTCCAAACCTTACCTGGAACCACCTACTATCTGAAAACATCACTCCTTCCTCAAAAAATGAGCCTCCTTTAACCTCTTTTCATCTAACTCGTAAAATATGAAAAGATTGCCAAGAAATTGGCCTCTCCAGCTTGTTAAAGTGATTGGAAGTGTCATCCCTCGTCTAGATTTTAATCTTTTTAGACCTGAGGGATCATTGCACAAAAGGATTGAGCGCTTGTCTTGTTCGGCTCATTAAAACTATCGAAAAGTCATCCCTTTTGTATTATTTTATACTTTTTCAGACTTAAGGGATTATATTAGGAAAAAGGATTACTGGAGTTTCCTTTCTGACTCTTTTCAGACTCTCTAAAATTGAAAAGGACCAAGTTTTCTTTGTCGTTAAACTTGTTAAAACAATAGCGACAAACTTGTCCATGCAGAAAAGAACGAGTTTCACTATCGCTAAGCTTGTTAAAACATAGCGACCGGTTTGCCCGAAGGGAAAATTATAGAACAAGCATATGTTATCCTCCTCAAGCTTCACAAAAATAAAGAGGTACTGGTCACAAATGATTGGGGAAAATTGGGAAGAAAACTTGAAGAAACTTTATCGGTAGCAAGACGCTTTGGAAAATGACACTTTCACCCCATCACCATGATTGAGTCGGGTTGGGTTATTTCGTTCACCAGTCATATCACCATTGGTCCACCGTACCATCCATTTTTGGGGCTAACACTACCAATCCATTTCAGCGTCACGAATATGCTCAAGAGAAGTCGCTCAGCGAATTCACCAACCCAGCTTGTGCCTCATCTGCTGCAATACCTTCACCCTTCATTCTTTCATGACCACCACCCTGAACCTTGTATCATCAGATCGTTTTCACCTCAAAAAAAATCATTTTCTCTGTTTCGTGTCATAGATGTGGGATTCATTAAGGCCCTCCTATGACAGGTCACTTCTTGTCAACATCAGCTCATTATCTAAGAAGTTGACTTAGGAACAACCCTTTCAGTACTTTGAAGATTGCATGCCTCAATGGCATGTTTCTCACTTCCAGCGACAGGTTTACAACAATGACCTTCGACCGAAAGATTTTGCGTGGTGTTCGACATCGAATCTTGTATTCACACCACGTGAATTGTACTGCAGTACCTTTAGGGTCATTATCATTATCAGTGATTCCTCTCGTGCCTATTAACAACTTACATCATAGGTTGGTAATCAGGCAATGTCTTTCCATGTTTGACTTCAGAACATCTTTTCACATGGATGGACTTGTACTTTGGGCGAAGATTGAACGAGTTTGAAGACCTCGGACCTAGTTTCATCCATTCGGGTTGCGATATATTCAGGAAAATAAAGACATCAAATTTACATCATAGCTACACAGATAATCATCCAAGCCAAAGGATGATGGCTCTACCAGAGTCATTAGTCTGCCATACAGACGATTGTCTGTATTATGTACATGAAAATGAATTTATAAAAACTGAGCATGGGAATTCCTGCCTCATCTAGATCATGAAAATATTATGAAGATAATGTATTTTATTGTATCTTATTACAGGTCACCTTCTAGTGCGAAAAAACCTCGGATCCTCATGATAAAGCATTTCACCCGGCATCAAAGGTTTACGACCTCATGCTTTAGGGGGCAACTGTTATAGACATATTTTTGCACTGCAAACCCAATCTTATATGTCCATAAACCAAGGGCTTCTAAGTCCCTAAAAGTGTTGTTTCATAACCTAAAGGAATGAGGTCAGCTGATTACATCATCTCACAGAAGTTATCCATGAAAAACTACTCAGAATTGGTCAAAACTAGACCATCTCACCTGCTCCATGGTCAAAGTGTGATGCATCCCACCTAATGCACATGGGGTGTGTGATGCATACTGAAAAGCCCTTCTATGGGGTGTGATGGGTGAGAGTAGACAAATGACAGAGACAGTTTTACAAGGTGGATGATCATGGAATCTTCTAGAAACTTCTCCTATGACACTTGCCTCTCTGAATTTGCCCAGGGATGAGTAAGAGATCATGAAATCTCCAAGTAGAATTGATAACTATTAGAGAAATGAAACTAATCAAAAACCCAGAAGCTAACTCACCCACCTACAAACATCTATATATGGATCCCTCATCCTAGAGGTCCAGGGGTTGGAATTTTGCATCTTGTAAGGAAGTGATGTTGGTTTCTTTGTGGAACATCATAGTGTTGGGTGATCTAGCTTTTCATGAGGTGAAGAAGGTCTTTCATGCTGGGAGGATGGCGCTGGGTCAAATCAATGGGTTGTAATCCTTTCTTCTACTACTTCTATCAATAAAGATATTTGAGTTTTCCTCCATATTCTTGTATGTCTTTAAATATTGAATTGATATATGCATTTGTATGGTCAATATATATTTGATCCTATATTGTTTATGATTGTAGATCTCTATGTTTTGATGGTATTATGCTTCTTTGACTCTACAAATATTCTTTTAAGTGGGACAAGCGAGGAAGGAGCAGCAAAGATCTATCAAAGGGGAGAGGAAACAACCAAGGAGCCAAGTGAAAGACTGAGGTTCGTACTCTCTTCTTCTCTCTCATCTACTTCTCATAAAGGAAAACACAAGTGACTTTAGTTTGTTTGTTTCTAAGATATCTAACCATCTTAGTGGGACTAGCAGCTCTGAATGGACACTAGTTTTCTCGATAACACTGGGTACCAAAACAAAATCATACATTTGGCTTAGATTCAACATGATCAATACTTTTTTCCTTGTCATATATCCTGTTTGGAAAGAGGTTGCTACTCTTGGACTCACTGGGGTGGATGATGTCAATTGAAATGCATATATTCATTAACTTTGAATGGATGGTTTATGGAGGAAATAGAGTGGAGACTCCCATGGTGGGGTGGCTTATTGCGATATGTGGTGTTTATTTTAGCTAGTACCTATAATTTATTTTCTTGATTACAAGATACATGTCCTAGTCGTTGTTGGTTCTACTCTTTTTGGCAGTGGGAGTTTACTCTCAAGATCATGACATTTGGGTGGCTTATGAGGCCCAACCATATTCTCACATGGGATGATCTCACCAAATGTGGTTTCATTGGCTAGTTCTCGTTCTATAAATGTGGTCCTCAAAGTGTTTGAATGACATATTCCTACCATGTCCCTTCTCTAAGGTTGTATAGAGTTATCTTATTGCACATTTTCGAGTCCCTACTCTGCAATCCTTCTCCTCAATCATCTCCTCCTTTTCCTAGTGGGCTGCTTAGAAAGGAAAGACCAAAAATCTCCCCTCTTTACTATTTGGTAGATTTATAAATTGATGAATTGATTAATATTTGTCAATTATTACCCAATTTTATATAGAGGATGTTCTCTCATTATTGCTTGGTAATATTTTTCATGTAGGGAAACTCCAACTCTATCTCCATGAGTTATCATGTTCACACTTAGTATTTGGAATTAGGAAAATATATGTAAATAGAAAAATAAATGAAATTGGAAGGCGAAGAGATATTGGAAGATGAAACCCAATATTCTCCATCTCCTTGTATATATTAAGATTCTCTCTTAATGAAAAACACAATTTCAATCAAAATTACAAACCTGGCCTGACATGGTATCAGAGTAGAGACCCAAATTTAGTTTCTTTTTGTTATAACTCTTACCAATGTTTGCTACGTAATGTTCCCAATTTTCTTGCATTGGTCCTTTATGTATTTTTTGAAAATTGTAGCTCCTAACACTGTCGAAGAGACCGTGTAATGGTTTCGTAAGGAATACTATAAATTTTGTGCAATGAATTATCTATGTTTTAAAATGCTATGTGCATTGATGGCATGACTACTGTGTATGGTTATTTATATGGTGCGTTGAAAAGTTTTAAATTGTATACACTTCTATGAAGGCTATGACCATGTCTATGAAATGTGTGTTGGTTCATTTTTGAAGAATATATGTTAGTTGTGAAGACTGTGTGTTCTTGTGTTAGTGTTGTAGCCATGTATGTTCCTTTTTAATGGTTCATTGTATGGTCAATTACACAGGGTCATATGATTATTTTTTATGATGCAGTGAACGTGGAGTATCTCTATCGAAATCCTGCCATCGATTGTTTATGTTGCATTGACTATGCCATACGTTGGCTTCTGTGTTGAGTACCATGCGTTGGGTTTTTCTATTGAATCCATTACATGTGTTGGTAAATTGACTGTGCATTATCCATTTTTATGAAGATTGAATAGTGTCTTTAAATGATGAAAATATACCTTTTTTATGAAGATTGAATGGTTTTTTTAAATGGTGAAAATTACATCAATGACATGGCATATACATATGCAAAGGGTTGTATGGTGTTTGAGTTTTTTTTTTTTTTTTTAAGGGGACATATGGTATATACATATATAATGGTGGGTTTATATGAGGTTTAAAGCAAAAGCCTTATATGGGTTATATGGAATTGGATGAGGTTAAATATTTTTTATGTGCTCATTACATTTGAGTTCAATATATTTGAATTTAATATAATATTGAAGTTTACATGTGGATTGTTTCGTTATGTATTCTTTTCATATATATACATTGAACCATTTGACTTTTGAAGAAAAAATATAAAGATTATTGGTGCAAATTTTTTGTACATTCAAGGTCTAGTGCAAAAGTTTAACAGAAATGCATTCAATCATCTCCATAGTAGGAGTAGTTCTCACTGGAAAAGAGAACTACCATGAGTGGTTTAGGAAAATAAAATACATCTTCATTTTCAATGAGTTGTGGAAAGGATTTTTTGAAGGAGAAGGAGATAATGCACTTGAGAAACCCACTTTCGATAATGAGCTTTCCATTTGGTAAAACATAAACAACAATGGCTATGACTTGATTGGAGAATTAGTAAATGAATAGGTCAATCATATTTCACCATTTTTAAATGCCTTTGAAACTTTAAAAAAGTTGAAGGAATTATATGACTCACACTTTGAGCTTGAAGTTGCTCAATTGATGATCAATTTGTTCAATTTTGAGTTGAAAAATTATGACTCACTGGCCTTAGCATTATAAATAAGATCGATTATGCATGACATAAAAGCTACTAGTGTTGAAATATATGTACCTATAATAGCTTATGTCAAGGCATTACATCTCGCTTATTCACATTATCTTGAGTCATTGCAAGCAAGTTGCAAAATTAAGGAGATTTATTTTCACTCCCTTGAGAATAAGTTTGCTAAAAGAGAGAAGAATTTTGGGAAAAAGAGCACTCCTGAGTCATCTGAAGAAGTTGTGCGCCTTCCAAAAAATGAGAAGAATCAGAGACAAGATCCTTCTGGAGGAAGAGGTGGCCGAAGAGGAAGAGGAAGGAAGAATTTTAAAAGAAGTGAGGCAAACATTTCCAAGGATAAAATTCTGATCTTCATTGCATATGATGCAATAGAAATGGACATGATGATTTTACATGTAAGCTACCTTGGGACAAAATCGTGTAGGAAGTAAATGAAGAAAAAGGTAAAACGCTCAGTAAAGGGAAAGGAAAAGCACCCGAGTCCTCTCATAATGTTGTGGTATATTGCAACATTGGAGTAAGTGAAGAATTATTTAATGCTTCAATTGCCTCATGGAAATATGCTTGGTTGCTTGATTCAGTAGAAACTTGCCACATGGCTTTCAAAAGATATTTCTTTGAAGAATTCGCTGACAATGTTGATGGAGAAACCTACTTTGCAGACAAGTCAAAACTCAAGACATCGGAGCTTGGCACCATCAGGATCAAAATGCATGGTCTTCTAGAATTTCTTCTACATGATGAGAAACTTGTTCTCTTTGGAGCACATCCGCCAACAAGGACAGTCCATTCGTATATTTGATGGAAAGGTTGAGGTCATAGAACCATTATATCAATCAATTTTCATGAATGGGATAGACGAAGAAAGACTATTGAAGCTGGAACGAACCTCTACTCACACACAAAAAATTTCATACAGTTCTAACTATGATGAAGGTATACCTTCATGAAGGTTTTTATGGCATGCTAGATTTGGACATATGAACTATGAAAATCTTGATTTTTTGAAGAAAAATGGTGTTATTGGTTTGCCTACAACTCTTAGAGAACATAAGTAATGTGATGCTTGTATGTTAGGAAAGCACAAAAGGCAATCATTTCATGATTCTCATTCCAGAGCACATAGAAAAATTGAACTCATTCACTCTTATTTATGTGGCCCAATACTCGTTCCTTTTGAAAATGTTAATAAATATATGATAACATTTATTGATGACTACACCAGAATGTGTTGGGTTTATTTACTGAAGAAAAAATATGAAGATCTTGAAAAATTCAAGAACATTCATGCATGGATTGAAAATGATACACAATCTCATATTGGCTCTATTCATACTAATAATGGAAAATAATATACTACATATGAATTTGAAAACTATCTTCGCCAAAACGGGATAAAAAATCAAAAAATCGTGCCTTATAATCCCCAACAGAGTGGAGTTGCTGAAAGAATGAACAAGACAATCTTAAATATGGTAAGTAGATGATGTTTTTCAAGAATGTTAAGCTAATGTTTTGGGCTGATGAAGTTCTATGTGTTGTATATATAACGAATATGTGTCCATCTCATGCTATAAAAATTATGACTCCCTATGAAATGTGGTATCTTCACATTCCTTGGGTGAGGTATCTCAATGTCCTTGGTTTGACTTGTTATACCTTGATACTTAAAGAATAAAGAAACAAACTCGGTGCAAGGAGCCACAAATGTATCTTCTTGGGGTACTCAGATACTTCAAAATCATAATGTCTATATGATGAACTTAATAGGAAGTTTATAATATCTAGAGATGTAATATTTCTTGATTCTTCCAAGACTGAAAATGATGATGAGCAACAACTTGATCACGTAGATAGATTTGGACATGCAAAGTATTTTCAAGAATTTGATAATGAGATTCCACATCTTGAAGGGGGGATCCCTATACTGGATAAATCTATAGAATCTCCTTTTGAATCACTCTCTCCCCCTCATGAAGCTCTAACCACTTATGAAGATGACACTCTAAGTGAAGTGATTGACATAATTGGGAGGATAATTATTGATTCAACCCCATCTCAGTCAAATGAGTAGTTTTGGCCATATCAGAAAAACACTTCAAAGTGTTCATCTGGATGAGGTTGGAAAGATAGGAACAAGAATCTCTGTTACAAAAAATGGAGGTGATGTAAACGATCTTGATTCACCTATTGATATGGATGTTTCGTATGACTGTGAACTAAATTTTTCTACATATATTGAACCAACTTCCTTAAAAAAAAATTCTTCTCATGATGAATGGAAATAAGCAATGCAAAATAAATATTATGCTTTGATAAAGAATGACATCTTAAATGGTTGATCCTGCATTGGGAACCAAACCAATAACCTGCAAGCGGGTATTTAACGATAAGGATAAAGTAGATGGATCACTTGATAAGCATAAATCTAGGCTTCTAGAAAATAGTTTTGCATAGAAGGAAGGGGTCGATTATGCAGAGAATTTTTCCCCAACAAAAAAATGGGCTACCATCTCAAAACTCTTTTCCTTGTCAGCTCAAAAAAGTTGGAAATTCCATCAGATGGATGTAAAATTTTTTTTATGGAATGGAGATATGAAGAAAAATGTTTTGATGTCCCAACCAGAAGGATTTTTTGTGAAGGGCCAACAACACAAAGTATGAAAGCTTGTAAAATCCTTGCATGGCCTCAAGCAAGCAATGCAAGCCTAGCATTAGAAATTGAATGAGAATCTTCTAAAACTCAATTTCAAGCATTAGGAAATTGATCATGCAACTTTGTTTGTCAACAAAGTTGGAAAAACATTTTTATATCTTGTGGCGTATGTAGATGATATTTTGATGACAGGGAATAATGAGAACTGGATTTCATCCATAAAAAAAGAACTGAGGAAAGGTTTTGGAGTGACATATTTTGGTTATGTTCACTACTATTTTGGTATTGAAGTAATCTGACATCCGAATTTTATATTCCTCTCTCTAAATAATTACATTCGAGATCTATTAAACAAGTTTTGCATGGCTGAGTGCAATCATTTGACTACTCCAACGTAACAAAATTTAAAGCTCGCATCCACTTAAGGAGAATAATTTGAGGACGCAACAAAGTACAAACAACTTGTAGGAAGCGTCAACTACCTGACTACTACCATACCGAACATTTCATTTGTTTTTGGAATCCTCTCAAGGTTTATGCAAAATCCTTGTGAGGGCCATTGGTCTCTTGCAAAAAGAGTTCTAAAGTACTTGAAGGGAACTCAATACATTGGAATCAAGAATACATAGTTGGGAGACTTCAGCCTGATTGGATACTCTCATTCAAATTTTTATGGAGATAAAGAAACTAGAGTATCTTATTCAGGTTATGTATGAATCATGGATGGGAGTTTTCTCCTAGAGGTCACACAAAAAATCAATTCCAGCAGATACCACAACTATGGAAAAATATGTGGCAACAGCTGAATTGACAAAGGAAATTATGTGGCTTAGGAAAATTCTGGAATAATTGGAGGTGAAACAAGCGTATTCAACTCCTCTTTTGATTTGTAACACTTCTACAATAAATTAAGCCAATAATCAAAATTTCCATGATCGAATGAAGCGCATCAATATAAAATACCATCTAGTTCAACATCGTGTTGAGGCCAATACAATCCACCTATGACATTATTCTGCAAATGAGCAAATTGCAAACATATGCACCAAAGTGCTTGGAAGGGAAATGTTTGAAAGATTCAAAATGATTAAACTTGGACTGATCACCAACATCCCTTTGGATTAAGGGGGGGTAAATGTTCACACCTAATCTTTGGGATTATGAAAATATATGTAAATATTGTAAATACAGAAATAAAGGAAGTTGGAAGATGAAGACACATTGGGAGATGAAACCTAATGGTCTACCTCTCCTTGCATATATTCATATTCTCTATTAATAAAAAACACAACTTAATTCATAGTTACAAACCTGGCCTGACATATCATTTCAGTTTATGTTTCCTACAGGTTTCTTCGACGGGGCTGCACAATCTGGAAAATGTGGATGTAAAGTTATGATTAGGATCAACCCTCACACTGTTGGCATTATGACACATGATTGGCACTATGGCACAGGTATTGTCCTTGATGGAAACTCACTCAACAAATCACTGAGATGACACTTCAGGCTCACAGGCTCAGAATAAAGGAAAAGGAGTTATACACAGGTTCCCATTGACAAAGTCGTGTATACACGCAGATTCACAGACCAAAAGGCGTGTATGTGTATACACACACTCTCATTCATAGAAAAGCGTGTACAGTTTGGAAATCTTGGTTTTTGGTCCTTGGTATTTGGACCTATGGTTTTGGACCATGGTATCTCGTCTGAAGAGTTGAACCCAGGTATTTGGACCTAGGAATTGGTTCTAAGTTGTTTTGGACCATTATATTGAGTAAGGCCTAAGACTATAAAAGAGGAAGGAGATCATTAGGCAAGGGCACTCAAGGATTTAATATCTTATGAAGAGCAAGATCTAGAACACTAGTCATTGGGTTTGGTGTATAACTGGATCTGAATCAAGGAGGAACCTGAGTGCTAGAAGAAGGATAAGTTCTATTGATAGGTCAAGATCTTAGGGCTTGAAGAGAAGTATCTTTGTGTGATTTTGATCTGCTATATTTGGCGCATGACTTGATATATAAATCTGATGATCTGGGTATAATTGATGTCTGAATAGTTGAAAAGGGTAAATTATGTTTTATAGATATGTACGCATGTTCAACATAGTAAAGGCGCATATAAATGTTGGTTTAGTAATTAAAAATGGCGTATACATAGGTTTGCCTTAACATAATAGTGTATGCACACATTTTCTACATATTGAAGTAGTGTACGTCTCATAAAATATGTTTTAGCTACTTCTATTTATTGTTGTAGAGTTCTGGGTTTAGGATTGGTTTCTCATTACTTTTACTATATTCTGGTTACAGTGTTCAGAGAAGTGATTGTTTGATTCAGTTTTGGTTGGTGCAAAGGAGATTGGTTAATGAAAATATATTTGATGTTTGATTGATGTTATTGATGGATCTAGTCTAAAATTTAATGAAACATGGTCCCTGGAACAAAAGTGAAGGTTGTAGCCTTCTGTAGGTCAACACCTATGTACTAGTACATCAGCTAGTACAAGAGCTATGAGGGTTGTAGCTCCCTTCCAGAAGAAGATGGAGAATGAGATAAGGTTGTAGACTTCTACATGTAGAAGCCTGCATACTAGTGTAAGACTGCACCAATACAAAAATATTGTAAAAAGAGGTTTCTAATTAAAATAAGATAGAGATGAATTGCAACAGGTGATTTTCACCCA
The DNA here is from genome assembly GCA_000404065.3 of Pinus taeda. Classification (NCBI taxonomy): domain Eukaryota; kingdom Viridiplantae; phylum Streptophyta; class Pinopsida; order Pinales; family Pinaceae; genus Pinus; species Pinus taeda. The sequence goes on along the minus strand of APFE030099325.1, from coordinate 118,312 downwards.
CATTGGGTTTCCACCTTATATCTTGTGTTCATGTGTGTGATTATCTGTACTGTTTACTATACTTGATTATTCGTTTATGGTTCTGATACACAGATTAAGATCAACTAACTAAATTATAAGTTTGTAAGATATACACGATTGTCTCTAAACACAGTTGTGTATATATGTAGGTTGGATTAGCATAAGTAGCTTATATCAATCTATTTATGGAAATGAAAAAATTGTTAAATTTCTAATACTGATTCACCCCCCCCCCCCCCATCCTCTTAATATTATTTCCAACAATTGGTATCAGATCAGGTCCTTGAGAAGAAGCTTGATCGCTTGAAGGAAGATCTATCATCATGAGCAACTACGAAAAAGAGGCATCCATCAGGCCACCAGTTTTTTATGTGAGTAACTTCGTCTATTAGAAGGTAAGAACCATAACCTATCTTCAATCTCTTGGAATAGAAGTTTGGGATATCGTGGAAGGAGGATACAAATTTCCAACAGCAACTCCTACGGATATGGCAGGTAAAAGGCAATATGAAACAAATTCAAAGGCTATCAATACTCTATTGGGGAATCTACCGCAATCAGAATTCGTCAAGGTTATGCAGCTCAAAACTACCAAAGAAATATGGGACAATATCACTCTAAGCTATGAAGGATATGATCAGGTAAAACATGGAAAACTACAATCTCTCATAATTCAATATGAAACTATCAAAATGCACAATGATGAAAGTGTAGCTAATTATTTCCTATGCATAAATGAGATTTTTAATCACATGAAAAACTATAGTGAAGAGATAAAATAAGTTACTTTAGTTGAAAAGGTTCTAAGATCCTTGTATTCTAAGTTTGAATCAAAAGTTTCTACCATAGAATAGAAGCAGAATCTTTAGAGTATTACTATGTCACAGCTGCACATAATCCTAACTACTTTTGAATGAGAAAAGTGGGTCCATCAGACATGAGAGAAGCCACATGCAAAGCTTCATGAAAAGGATAATACAATGAGTTAGGACATATGTCAAAAGGAGAGGAAGAAACAAATTTTGTCAAGAACCTTCAACGGGGTTTTGGAAGATTCAGAGGTAAGTTACCTTTCAAATGCTTTTCTTGTGGAAGATTCGGTCACTACGCAGCCAAATATCCTCACAAATATAAGCTTGATAAAGGTAAGGAACTGGTTAAATGGAATAGAAAATAGATCATAAGTAAGAAGAGCTATTATACACATGAAGACAATGATGGATTTTCAAATAGTGATGATGATGAACATGGTAATGATTATAGACTTTTGATGGCTTTTGAAGATGATGATTTCTTGGATGCTATAGATGAAGATGATCTCTATGAAGAGATTTCTAAACTCAAAATCTATTTAGAAGAAAATAATATGATTATAGATACTCCGACCTTCCAACTTGATGAAAGGGAAAAACACGATGAAAAGTTAGAATGTGAAATTGTGGGACTTAGGAAAGATATTGAGAAAACAAAAGCTCTTAATCTCAGATTTGCTAAAGGATCTGAAACTTTAAGTGAGATTATCAAAGCGTAGTGTTCTCCTCTAATAAAGACAAGTCTTGGATATACTGAAGAAGCATCTCAAGCACAGAAGCCATCCACCCCCAAAAGTTATCTTGATGCAACAAGGAGAAGTGAACAGGTTGACAATTGTCAGGAAAGGCATAAAGAAGATCACCAGGTAAATTAGGGTCAATCTACTTCAAAGATGAACAAAAGATACAACCAACCATAGGGAAATCCTTCCCAATTTGCTTCAAGAATGAATGTCAATGGAAACTACAATCATCTGGTTAGTAGATTTGATAATCGCAATAATTTCTTTAATGGCCAATGTTTCCCATGTAATAATTTTGGACAAAAAGTTTCTCAATGTGTTGCCTACAATACCATCATGACTAGAGAAGCACGAAATCAAAGGAGTGTGACTGGGATCATGAAGAGGACCTAAAATAACTTTTCTGCTCTTGAAAATGAAATAGAATGCTCTATTTGTAAAAACTTCGGTCATTAAGTTTCTGAATGCAGCAGTAAGTTTCGGCAAACATCTCAGAAGGAGCATGCCTTAATGGGTCCCAAAACATGGAGAAAGAAAGAACCACAAATAGAAAGATGTGGTATAGCCTTATATGCAGAAGTACAGGAAAACCAGTGGTACATCGACAGTGGATGCTCGAAACATATGACAGGTGATAATGAAAAACTTCAGTGATATAGTTCCTTAGAAAAGGAAAGGAAGGTCTCATTTGGAAATGACACCCCTACACTCATAAAGGGTAAAGGCTCTGTTCTTTTAAAATAAAATTTCAAAGCTAGAAATATTATGTATTTTGATGGTTTAAAGCATAATCTATTGAGTGTTAGCCAAATGTGTGATCAAGGAAATGAGGTATTATTTCGATCAAATGGATGTATTGTTCATGAGCTTGATACAAGAGAAACAATGATCAAAGGCATAAGAACACCAAATAGTTTATACATACTCAAAGAAGGACAACAATAATGCTATATAAGCAAAAATGATGAACACTGGCTATGGCATAGAATATTGGGGCATCTAAGCTTCCCTTAGATAAGGAAAGCATGCAAATATAAGGTTGTTCGTGATCTTCCTGACATTAGAATTCCAGACAATACAATATGAAAATCATGTCAGTTTGGTAAGCAAACTAGAACACATTTTCCTGAGAAGGAAGGATCATCTAGTAAGCCACTTGAACTTGTCCATACTGATTTATGTGGTCCATCAAGGAAAACGTCACCTCATGGAGTAGAATACTTTATATTGTTCATTGATGACTTTTCCAGGATGTGTTGGATAGGACTTCTGAAGCATAAAGACGAAGCTTTTGAAACTTTCAAAGCTTTCAAAGCTTTCAAAGCCTTGGTTGAAAATGAATCAGATCTCAAAATCAAATGCCTCAGGTCCGATCGAGGAGGGGAATTTACCTCCGATGATTTTTTTCGAATTTTGTGAAGAACATGGAATAAGAAGGGATTTCTCTACTACAAGGACTTCTTAGCAAAATGGAGTGGTGGAAAGGATGAACACAATGGTTCAAAAAATGGCTCATGCTATGCTTGATGAGTCTGGAACTCCTGCAACCTTCTGGGGTGAAGTTACATTTACTACAGTCACTATTCTCAACAAAACAAACGTCCGGGTAAACAACACTCAAACTCCTCATGAACCTTGGTATGGTAAGACTCCTACTATAAAATACTTCAAAGTTTTTAGAATCAAATTTTACATCAAGAAGACTGATGAAAATCTTGGCAAGTTTGAACCTAGAGCAAACAAAGGCATTCTCCTTGGTTACTCTTCCCGAAGTAAAGGATATAAATGTTATAATAAAAGACTTGGAAAAATTGTTGAAAGTATCGATGTGGTGGTTGATGAAGCAAGAAACAATCCAAAGCAGATAAAAACTGAAGATTTTGAAGATAATGAGGACTATCCTTCAACATGAAATCAAACTAATGTTGAAGAAAAAAATTATGAGGCACTAGAGGAACAGATAAGGGTAGAAGAAAAGATTCCATCTAGATATGTCTAGAAGCACCATCCAGAGACTCAAATTTTGGGGCAGAAAGAGGCATGTGTACAAGCAAGAAGATCTATTACAGAAGCTTCAAGCTATATAACATTGCTCTCCTCTGTCGAACCACGAAACATAAGTGAAGCATGCAAAGATGAATGCTGGGTCAAGGCCATGAATGAGGAACTTGAGCAGTTTGAAAAGAATAACACTTGGGAATTGGTTCCTAGACCTAATGATAAGAATGTCATAGGGACCAAATGGATATTCAAAAACAAGCTGAATGAAAATGCAGATGTTATTAGAAACAATGCCAGACCTGTTTGTAAAGGGTATGCACAACAAGAAGGTATAGACTTTGAAGAAACTTTTGCACCATTTTCCAGACTTGAATCCATAAGAATGTTTCTTGCTCTTTATAGCTTTCAGAAGTTCAAATTATATCAAATGGATGTGAAATATGCCTTTCTAAATGGAGACTTAGAAGAAGAAGTGTATATTGAGCAACCAAATGGATTTATCCTTGGAAATGATCCAAAACTTTTATGCAGAATTAGAAAGTCTCTCTATGGTCTTAAACAAGCTCCGAGGGCTTAGTATTATCATCTGGACAAATACCTCGATCCATAAGGTTTTTCAAAAGGATCAACAGATTTCAATCTATATATAAAAATTAACAATGATAGATTGCTAATACTTGTTGTGTATGTTGATGATATCATCTTTGGTAGCAATGAAGAAACCATGAGTCAAAACTTTGCCTTGGTGATGCAGAAAGAATTTGAAATGTCCCTGCTAGGTGAGCTCACATATTTTCTTGGTTTACAAATCCAACAAAAGAAAGACTGTATCTTTCTATCACAAACCAAGTACCTCAAGCAGATCTTGAAGAAATATGGCATCGAAGATTCAAATCCAGTATGTACCCCTATGGTAACAGGATGTAACCTCAACACAAATAATGAATCAATAGCAGTGCGTCAACCAACCTATAGATCCATGATTGGTAGTCTGCTCTATCTGATAGGTACCTGACCAGACATCATGGATGCAGTGGGAATAGTTGGAAGATTCCAGGAAAATCCAAAAGAAACTCACCTTTAGGCAGTTAAAAGGATTTTCAAATATTTTCAAGGAACACAAAACTATGGTTTATGGTATCCTAGAGATACAGATCTCACACTTCATGCATATACATATGCAGATTGGGCATGAGGCATGGATGACAGAAAAAACAATAGTGGTGGTGCATTCTTTATGGGTTCTAGATTAGTATCTTGGTTTAGCAAGAAACAAAGTTCAATTGCATTATCTACAGCTGAAGCAGAATATGTGGCTACTGCATCTTACTGCACACAACTCTTTTGGATGATTCAAACATTACAAACTTCCAAATCACTTGTTCTCCACCTATCTCCATTTTATGTGATAATACAAGTGCAATCAGTATTTCAAAGAATTTTTTCATGCATTAAAAGACCAAGCACATACCTATCAAATATCATTTTCTCCAGTAACAAGTGCTTGAACAAAAGGTCAATTTGGAGTATGTTCGCTCCAAGGAACAGGTTGTTGATATATTCACCAAACCACTACCCAAGGAGACATTTGAATACCTCAAACAAAAGTTGGGAGTAGTTGATGCATCATCTTGCTGTTGACACTAATCTGTTTCAGAGAATAGTGGTTGTACATGAGTTTCATGAAGCGTATCCGCGTACATACACCAATTTTTGTGGATACAATAGCATATATGTTAGTTTGAAGAATCAGTGGGCTAGACTCAGGATGAAAAGAGTAGGATGTGGGTCTGATCATCTGGCACAGGTTCAAGGGGAGCATATAATTCTAATAGTGCATTGTTGCCACTACCTTAGAAGATCTTGGTACAAATTCACAATTGCTTTTTATTTAGGTGGAACAGGTGCAGAGGGAGATCATGGTTGCAGATATGGATGGTGATTGACAGATGTTGCTAATGATAGTTGTTGATGACTACTATAGTCTTGGTCTCCATGTCATGTATTTCTTTATGAAGGTCATGTAACAACCTATTTTTTTCCCCACTATGCCTCGGATGGATGATGTAATATTCTTGTTTTATCATGTATAATTTTATTTTTTTTGGTATATCCCAACGTGGTTGGGTAGATGATTCAGTTTTGGTATATCACCACTTGGTTGGGAGATGGATGTATGTATGAGTCTTTTGTGATAGGAAGGTCATTTATGATGTATAGAATCTTGTTCTTTCTTGTAGAACATTTTTTTGTAGACCTTGCCTACAGTCAGGGGGAGAATGGACAACACAACAAAGCAAAGATTTCAGCATCTACTCAGGGGGAGCATAAACCTTTGCCCTTGATGACAAAGGGGGAGAATTACTTTGAGTGACTTGGGGTTTCCATCAAGTCCAAATGGGGAGATTGTTGGCATTATGACACAGGACTAGCACTATGGCACAGGTATTGTCCTTGATGGCAACTCACTCAGAAAATCACTCAAATGACAATTTAGGCTCACAGGATCTCAGAGTAAAGGAAAAGGAGGTATACGCAAGCTCCTCTTGAAAAAGTCACGTATATAAGCGGATTCACAGACCAAAAGGCACGTATGCGTATACACACACTTTAATGCACAGAAAAGTGCATGCAGTTTGGAAATCTTGGCTTTTGGTCCTTGGTATTTGGACCTATGGTTTTGGACCATGGTATCTCGTCCGAAGAGTTGAGCCTAGGTATTGGTTCTAAGTGGTTTTGGACAATTATATTGAGTAAGGCCTAAGACTATAAAAGAGGAAGGAGATCATTAGGCAAGGGCACTCAAGGATTTAATATCTTATGAAGAGCAAGGTCTAGAACACTAGTCATTGGGTTATGGTGTATAGCTGGATCTGAATCAAGGACGAACCTGAGTGCTAGAAGAAGGATAAGTTTTAATTATAGGTCAAGATCTTAGGGCTTGAAGAGAAGTATCTTTGTGTGATTTTGATCTGTTATATTTGGTGCATGACTTGATCTATAAATCTGATGATCTGGGTATAATTGATGTCTGAATAGTTGAAAAGGGTAAATTATCTTTTATATATTTGTACACAGGTTCAGCATAGCAAAGAAGCGTATAAACGTTGGTTCAATAATTCAAAACAGCGTATACGCAGGTTTTCCTTAACATAACAATATATGCATGCAATTTATACATATTAAAGTAGCGTCCATCTCATAAAATATGTTTTAGCTACTTCTTTTTATTGTTGTAGAGTTCTAGGTTCAGGATTGGTTTCTAGTTACTGTTACTATACTTTGGTTACAATGTTCAGAGAAGTGATTGTTTGATTCAATTTCGGTTGGTGAAAAGTAGATTGGTTGATGTAGATATATTTGATGTTTGATTGATGTTATTGATGGATCCAGTCTGAAAATTTATGAAATGTAGTCCCTAGAAGAAAAGAGAAGGTTGTAGCCTTCTGTAGGTCAACACCTACGTACTAGTACATCAGCTAGTACAAGAGCTAAGGGGGTTGTAGCTCCCTTCCACAAGAAGCTAGAGAACGAGAGAAGGTTGTAGACTTCTACAGGTAAAAGCATGCGTACTAGTATAATATTACACCATTACAAAAATATTGTAAAAGGAAGTTTCTAATTAAAAGAAGATATAAACGAATTGCAGCATGTGGTTTTCACCCACATTGGGTTTCCACCTTATATCTTATGTTCATGTGTGTGATTGCCTATAATGTTTACTACACTTGATTACTGGCTTATGGTTTTGATACACAGATTATGATTAGCTAACTAAATTATAAGTTTGTAAGATATACGCAGTTTTCTCCAACACACACCATATACCTTTTTCATTAGAATAGTGGGGTGGGTTCCAATACTCATGTCAGAGTATTGACACTTTCGGGACTGTGACAATTTGTGCAACATATCCATATTTGTCATATTGTTATATATGGGGATTATAAAGTCATTATTGATATTGTAAGTGGTCGGGATAGTGTCTCCAATACCTCTTTGTCCATCTAGTTAGTGTGCATAACTATTTTGACTAAGTCATTCATGGAAATCACATTCTCACATATCTTCAGGGTCTGGAATGAGCTCGTGGTTTTCTTATTGAAGAAAGGATTGGATTCTCCACTTGGCATTATCCAATACTAGTGGAAAGAGGGTTGATCACCGATGAAGGGGTTTTCAATATCAAGTGATATGAAACATGGAACTATACTCCCTAGATTTTTTTTATTGTGTATTTCAAAGACTTCTATTTCTATATATTTTATAGTATATTTTTTACAATTTCTCCTTTTCATATGTTTGAGTAAATATGGTCTATCAATAATTGTAATCAAATGAAGCATAAGGATGGACGCATGTTCTTAGAATGTAGTTCCTTTTGAACTTATTTTTGATATATGTTCTGGTTATATGTACTGATATCTTACATAATAGAATCTAACATTTTTTTCCTCTGAAAAAAATATGGATTCGTTCCTTTCAATGAATGTGTTACTAATATTTGGCCTTTATTTTTCGATTAAAAAAATAAAATAAAAATTATTTAAGTGACTTAAACATGTGATTAAAGTATTATATTTAATTAAATTAAATATTTTATAGTAAAAATAAAGTATGATATAGTCAAAGTATTTATTTATTTTAAATATATGGTAGCAAAATATTTTTAGATAGGATAACAAATTGTACATGCATCTTTATTTCAAAAGTCATATATATAATATATATACCCAAGGGGAAAATTTGTCACTGTGCGAGATAAAGAAAACGACAAAGAAAACGTCTTTCTTACTTTTTTCGTAAAACATAAATAATTTATTTTATTTAAACATTTGAAATAAATAATTGCTTTATACTGGTTGTTTTCATAGAATATTATACACAATAAAATTATACTTTTTTTTTGGCCATTTCTATAAATACCTGCCTAGATCCATCTTAATTTGGGATCTATCAAAGCCATCAAATCTTTTGAGGTGAAAACCTCTTTTCTGAGTGCGAAATTTGAGGAAAGGTTTGCACCTCGAGAGATTTGATCCCTCTCGATGCTTGATAGATCTAAATTTAAGATGGATCTATGTTGGTTTTAGTAGTGTGCATCCAAGGAAAATATATCAAACATATGATTAATTTTATCAATAATATGTAAATACATCTAATATTAATACAATAATTTTAAATATGGTAAATATGTCTAAGATTAATCTGGTAATTTTAATTTTAAATTTTCTTAATTACCTCAGTTTGTTGAGATGATAAATATTGTTAATAATTTTAATGATGGAATACAAATTTTGAATGAAAAGTGACTATGTAATAGTGTTGAATGATAGAAAATGTGAATAATAAGAATGTAGTCAATTAAAAATAATCTTCATTATGATTAATCTCAAACTATTTTCTTCTACAATTCTTATTTTCACCCTTGTTACTTTTCTCATCTTTTCATATGGACTATATGAAAAGGAATTGTAAACCATTCAAATCTTTAGCTTGAGATGTTGTAGTAAATATCATACCTTGTCTCTCTTTTTCTCCAATATTAATAGGTTGAAATAACATAACACAAAAAGAAATGTACGTAGTAAATAATTATTTTTTCTTACACTAAAATCAATGCACAATCTTAATCCAGTCACTTTAAAATTAATATACCATCATAGATCCGAAAACATCAAATTAGAAATCCACATCTACACTGAAATCAATGGATCTAATGCAAACAATCAAATAAGATTAGAAAACAACGTTTACATTGAAATCAATGCATATGATGCAAGCAGTTAAATAGGATTAGTAATCAACATCTACACTCAAATCAATGCATCTAGTGCAAGTAAGAAAATAGGATTAGAAACCAACATCTACATTGAAACCAATGTATCTAGTGCAAGTAATCAAATAGGATTAGAAATCACCATCTACACTGAAACTAATACATTTGTAGAATTGAGGCTTCTGTGATCCATCATATTTGTAAAAAGAGCTTCGGCGTAAATCACATAAAAAGATTATTGTCGACGCGTTTCGAACCAACTAGTGTGGTTCATCGTCAGGACAAGTTGAAGAAATAGATCAGGCTTTAGCAATATAAATAGGCTGAGCAGAGACTCCAACGGCTACATAACAGCTATATTTGACTCTGGGACCAAGGCCATAAATAAATTAATCTTATTATTATTATATTATTATTTCAATTCTAGGGATGAGAGAAATTAGGTAAGAATAATAAATTAGCGAATATTATCCCAAGAAATTTATTTGCTTAAATAAATTAATGGTTATTTAAAACTTTGAATGGTTACTTTTGAATGAATAATTTAAGTTATATAAATTAATAAATGAGTAATTTACGTTATATATATTAATAAATCTAATAATAATAAGATAATAATATTATATTTCTAGAGATAAGAGAAATTAAGTAAGATGAATAAATGAGCTAATATTATCAAAAGAGATTTATTTGTTTAAATAACCTAATATTAATGGTTATTTTACTATTAAATTATTAATGTTTGAATGACTTATTCAGAATGAATAATTTAAGTTATATAAATAATTATATATTCTTACTAAGTTATTACCTAAATAAATATGTTTTATTTATTGATGGTAAGCAGATCTTAAGGGTTAGTTTGACTAGTAAAAGAGGAAATAATTTAATTTATTTCTAGATATACTATATATGTATATATATATAAGATGTCATTATGCCCATTGGTTTTGGTAGCTATCACAAATAAAATAAAAATAAGATTAGACCCAAGAATACATCATAATTTAAATATACTAATAATAATAACCTAATGAATTAAACTACTAAAACTGGAAAAGGACCTTTATCAGAGATAAAATCTACATAAAAATAAATTAGATTAATACTTAAAAAGAATATAATCATAAAAAGGGACTGGAGGAACCCAACAAATAGGGAAGAACACAACGCTGCCAACGATATATAATTATATGCTCGAAAGGACTAAACCAAACACACCCAAAGAAAGCACCCAGGATGAACAGAGGGGCGGGGGGGGAGGAAGAAACCCTAAGACGACAACGCAAGGATCCAACTTCTACTTACCTTCCACCCATCATCTCTGTTGAGAATGATGGGTCTTCGCTCAATTTCAATAGCTTCCCTTAACTTGCGATGATGAAACCGATCCACCATGGCAATGACTTTGGCCTCCTCTATGCAGACATGATGCTTAGTCTTGTCCACATGCTCTGCTAAAGCTGAGGACTTTTTTCTTCTATGCCTCAGGTCCGCTGCATGCTCGCAAATTCTCTGCTGGATGGAGCACCCTGTTTCCCCTATATAAGGGGTCCCACAAGAGCAAGGAATCAAATAAACACCCTTCATGTCTTTGGGGTTGACTGGATCCTTCACAGACCTCAGGGAATTACGAATGGTTCTGAGGGGCCTGAAGGTTGAGGGTTATTCTTCTTGTGCATAGAATCATGCCTTCCTTTCAATCTCCTCCCACTTCTTTCTTTCTTCCTCTTCCTTCCTTTCATCTAACATCCCCAAGAGTAGTGATGGACTGAGTATCAAGCTAATCCAATTGACTTTGAGCCTTTGGATGGTTTTTTTGTACATGGGTGTCCCGCTCAGTGCTTCTCTCATCCTTTAAGGAGAATGGTACTCTCTAATTTTCAAACTATAAGGCAAAGTATTCCATATCCTTTTCCAGGATTGCATGTTGTCATCACCTAACAGTCTAAACATATCCTCAAAAATGTGTAATTGCTTGCTCTTGGGCAAAAAGACACTTATGTGGAAGTTGAGGATCATTTGGAATTAAATTATGTGTGCTGATGACATCCATTGGATTGTACTACTCAGCTCTTATCATGAGAGGCTATTTTTGATCTCTTGCCAATATCTCCTTCATTTTTGTAGCCCTTTCTTCCTCATGGTTCATCCATGATGTCAAATCCATCAACTGTAAATCCCCTAGCTTTGCATTAGGGTCCCATAAATTCATATCTATCAAAGCCATGTTATGCAAGCATAACTCAAATATCTTAGGCCTATCTTCCAATGTGGCTTGATCACAAAGATCAATAAACTATCTATAATCTTGGAATGGCATAGTGCCTCTCTGTGCTAGGGTATTGATTTGGGACATATGTTGGAAATAATACTGAGAGGGGGGGGGGGGTGGGGAATCAATATTTACAAATCAATAACTCATTTCCATAATTAGATTTATATATGCTACTCCAGTGAAGGGAACTCCCATGTGCATGCAACTATTCTTAAGGAAACTAGCATATATCGAGTGAACTTATGATTCAGTTAATTCATCATATGTTTATATTTAATCAGTGCATCAGTACTTTATTGAACAATAACCATGTGTAATAATAACAGAATAAACCATCACACATAAGCAACACACATGAACACCAATATTTAAGTTGGAAACCCAATGTGTGTGAAAACCACCTGTTGTCGTCATCTCTATCTTCTTTTAATAATAAGAGAATATGCTTACAATCTTGTACCGGTGCAGGCACCTACCTGTAGAAGGCTACAACATTCTCTCACTCTCCAGCTTCTACTGGAAGGGAGCTACAACCCCCTAGTTCTTGTACTAGCAGATATGTTTATTAGTACGTAGGCTCCGATCTACAGAAGGCTACAAACTTCACTCATTATCCATATGCTACTGGAAGGGAGATCTAACCCCATGATCAAATCATAGGCCACTACTAGCAGGAAGCTTCGACTTCCTCATTGAAGGCTACAACCCTCGGTATCCTCCAGGGACCACATTTCATAAATTTTCACACTGGATACTCCTGGTACACAATACTACAATATGAAGGCCACATTTCATCAAATTTTCACACTGGACCCATTAGTAACATTGAAGCTCAATATAAATCACCACTGCAACACAACCATCAAATAAATTTGCATCAACCAATCGCTGAAACCCAATCATCAATCTCTGATATAACTGAAACCCTATCATCAATCTCTAAGTCAACCATAATTGAATCAATCAATCACTGAAACCTCTGACATAAAACAATCACTAAACAATCGAATCAAACAATCACTTAACTTTTGAACACAACTAAATCAACCATTCATTCAAACTTAATGAAATTCAACCAATCAACTGGAACAGGCAGATCACTGTAACCAGTACATAAATCTGAACCCAGAACACTGCATCAACTACTAGAACAAACTATAACCTCAAAAGTCATGTGTCAGAATGTATACGCTGCTTCAATGAATTCAACCTGCATGTATACCCAAATCCCTTTAGCGCAACCTGCGTATACCTCTAAAGATACAGAATCATAAAACCTCTGAACCACAAACTCTACCAATCAATGACATTCTGATGATCTATTGTCAATTTACAAAATTCTAAGCAGATAGTAGCAAGGATCACCCTTTTTACTCAATCAATCAATCAATGAGATACAAACTCTTTATGCATTCATTTTTACTTTCATATCTAAGAAGAGTTCATTGACAGATAGTAGTAAAACAATAGCACTTATCTGATAGATTAGTCATCCATGAAGATCAAGCTTTTGTTTTGCATACGCTACTTGGAAGAGTTGAACCAGCGTGTATATGCACCTTCACCAAAGAAAACCAGTGTATAGATCCACAAATACTTACTTATAACTTCACTGCAGTTCCAGACTTCAGACATATCCAGATCATCACATATAAAGGATAAAATGTGGGTTAGCAATTAGATCTAGCCTATCCATTATCATATCCCATAATGATAAGTTATTATGATCATGATCCATTATTAGATCTCATCCATCATCAAACACTAAGGTTCATACTTAGTTCAAATCAAGCAAAGTTTCAGAAACCCATAACATGCATATTTTATTTTGATCTAACACTTCATAAGATATTCATTATTTCTGCACATAGCCCTTTGATCTTCTACTTCTTATATAGTTTTAGCCTTTCTCAGTACCTCGGATCAAAACAACACTTAGATCTTGTGGTACTCTTAGGCAGGATCAAATAACCATTACTCTGCTCAATATTGTGCTCTAATACCATGTTATTGACCCTTGGTATTCTTTCACCCTAATTTCCTTATTTTTTCATCCCATATGTGCCTTTTCTTCTATGAAAGTGTGTGCAATGAAAGTGTGTGCATACATATACGCTCTTTTTGTATAATGAACCCATGTGTACACACTCTTTTTGTACAGTGAACCCATGTATACAACTTAACATACCTAAAAATGTCCTTTTTCTTCAACTTCTTGATTATGATCTATAGTCCTTTGTTCCTTCATCCTATTCTTTTGTACCATTACTTTGTTCCCTCTAAATAGACCTATTATAATGTGATTTTCCATTGTTCATTACTTCTGAAATGATTCCTTTGAACTTCCCTGCATTTTGTCACATCCGTAAACACAACTTCCATGCATTTTGTCACAACTAATATCTCTCTTGTAGATTCATCTACTTACGTAGATTCATCTAGTTACCATATACAAATGAGTTGTTTTGCTACAAGTGGGTTTCCATCAAGTAAAACACATGTATCATAATGCCAACAATCTCCCCCTTTGGACTTGATGGCAACCATGTTGGTATTGATTATTGCAAGCTATAGAAACTATTAGAGTTAACAAGCAACACCAAAATACTCTCCCCCTTTGACATCAAGGGCAAAGGGCAGACCAAGATACTCTCCCCCTTTGATATCAAGGGTAAAGGGCTGACCAAAATGAAGAATTTTATGTCTAAACAGTTGAATATGAACATTGATCATGCTCGCCCTAGGCACATGCTGAACTCTCTGATTAAACTCTGCCTTTGTACGCATTGAGATGCACTATACCGTCCATGCTCTCCCTGAGCACATGTAGAGTCCACAAAAAATATTTTCCAAAGGAATAACATGACTCTATAACTCAACTGTGTGAGTACTACCTTGCTATCACCAATGACTCATACATACATCAATCTCCCAACCAAGTGGGGATATACCAATTGTTTATACATGACTAAAATATAATAGTTATTACACCATCCTTCCCATGCATAGTATGGTTACAAGTTACATCAGATGACCAAAAAGGACTCATTAAAAGACTACGATAGACAGAGACATATTACGGGCGTTTATATGACCTTTACATCAAATGATATACATGACATTTATAACAGGGACCAAATATCTAAAAAAGACCATGATAGTCATCAACAACTATCATACACCATATATTATCTACACCATAAGAATATGTTAGCAACATCTAGACCAACAACCGGTATATGTCCATCATCAGTTCCCAAGACATGACAATGTAATATCATAAACCTGTGACAAAGTATGCTGCATACAAATATCAACTCATCCTCTTGATCTCATCAAGATCAGCTTGCTCCATTTCATTAGTAGAAAGAGCCTTATCATAACCTTCCATGAGTCAACTAAGCATATGTCATATCTTCAAGCAGTAACACAAAATTATATCATATGTATGTGAAAACACCATAGTCATCATCTATGATCATAGCATTATCATCAAGAATTGCATGATCTTTCCACAAGAACCCTCAATATCAACCATGTATCATCACTAGGAAACATCCCATTTCTAATAAGAATCAACCATGCTAATCAACATATGTGAATATCAAACCTATCATCATAAAGTAAGAAGTCATCATCATTATGTGACCAAGTTTGCCATGTCTCAAATAGACATGTCTTCATGGAACCTATAACAACACCATTCTCTTAGGCAACCAACAATATTTATCAATATGCAACTTAGCTAATCATCCATGTATCCAACATAATGTGTATCTGGCAATATGTATCTAGAAAGCCATGATCTCATAGCCATTTGTCAAGATTTGTTGATACCATCAACAACATCAATCCTCAACCATCTGAGAGCCAAGAACTATATGAATCCTCATCCATAACTGCACCATATGAAGTTTATGCATCTTTGAAGGTGTGATGACAATAACATAAAATAAATGACACTTATCAAATAATGAAGTTGTGTACTCAAGTTTTGTTCTTCTCCTTATCCTTATGAAGGTCATAATATAAGAAACATACCATATATGCATCATAAAAAAGAGTCATCCACAATCAACAATAAATTTGATCTGAATAATAACTATGTGGCTCAAGCAATATAAGTATCATCTGATATTTCATCATAGGGAACTTATGACTGTATCATAGCATGATGTATCATTTAAACACTTCAACAACATAAGCATCCTCACCATTAATAAGAATCATTATGTACCAAAGACTTCTAAACATAATGCCAACAATGCATTATTAGAAGCATAACATATTCTCCCCCTGAACCTGTGCCACCTGTTCACTATTAGATCTGATCATTGCATATATTAGTAAGGGTCATCACGAAATCGTCATCAACTAGTTATACATCAAGTCATCAACAACTTATGAGGGTGAAAAGCAATTCTAAATATCATCCATAGACTGTAGCCATCAATCATCAAGACAAAAAATTATCTGAACCATATAAGATCATTTTTCTGATTTTGTCTCGTTTCTTCTTCATGAAACCAACATATACATGATTTTGCAACTTCAAACTCACGTATATACGTGACTTGTCTCCATGAAAATTGCGTATGAGGACTAGAACACTGAAATTTCTTACTTTCAGTTCCTCCTGAGTCTATTCTGTCTGTATACTGAGCTATGCCACATATTTCTGGTTGTACTTCCTTCTTTCTCCATACCTTCGAGTGTGATGATGTTTGCTCCTTTTGGTATGTTGGCCGAAATTTTCTCCTGCATTCTTTTTCTACATGCCCATAATTGTTACAAGCATAACATTTTATATGTTGCATATTCCCTCTATAGCAATTAATGGCTTTGCGATGAAGCATATTGCAAGAAAAACAATATCCCTTATAGTACCTGGAAGTTGATGATATTTCTGTGTGACTATTATTAGCTTGAACCATTATACTTCTACATATGGCTACAAGATGTCCAATATTATGACATATAAAACATTGAGCATTATTCATCAGAGGAAAGAATTGATTAACACTTCCATACTTAGGAGTAAATGATTTTCTTTGAATACTTTCTCTCCTTGGTTGTTGATGTGGTTGACCTCTTATCTCATTGTTGAACATTTCTGATTTTGCACTAGAGTTCATTGCTTCAGTTTGAGAGCAAGATTCACCTTTAATAGTTTCATGAAAGCCAAGACTAGATTTGATGGCATGAGACCTTTGACTACCGAGAATGTCATCCAAAATCTTATTACTATCTTGAAATCATAAAAATTTATCCTTTTCTTCTAATTTACCTTTTAGGATATTTACCTCAACCTAATATTGCTATTCCTTTTCAGGATATTTCTTCTTCATGATTTCTTCAGCTTTTCTTCCTTCTTCCACTTGTTGCCTTAATTCGAGAACTTCATTTTCTTGTTCTTCAAATACCAGAAGTAGTTCTTCATTCTTCTTATTTGAATTTTTGACATCTTCTTTTAGAGAAATGATCACACCTTCAGGACCTTCAAAGTAGCTAGTTCTTTCTAGAAGTTCCTTGGTTGTTGTGTCCTTTTCCTTCACTTCAGTTCTCAATGATGTCACTTCATCTTGTAGCCTTTGAAGTTTGTATTTCTTTTCCTTGTGTTGCTTCCTTACTTTGTTTTCTTCCTACAACTAGGCTTTTAATCTGGTAACTTCTTCTTTGTAGGCACATTCCCTTTTATCAATTAGATCATTTTGATCTCTAATTTTGTCCGTGATTTTTTTAAATTGTGCCTCTATTTGATTTCTTTCTCTTTCACCCATCAGACCAAATTCAGTTGTTTCGTTGTCACATTCATTACCTTCAAATGAACAGAGAAATGTATCACCAGAGCACAACAAATTCATACCTGATAATTCTTTTTCTTGTCCATCTTCATTCTGAGGTGATTCTAAATCTGAGGAGTTACTTCCACATAATGGCCAATTGTCAATTCCACTATCACGGTTCCTTTGAAATGCCTTCATCTTTTGAGGTGCTTTCTTCTTTAGCTTATTTCCCATTATTTCTATGGATCTCCTTCAAGCGATCAAGTCTCTGCCAAAGGACCTTCTCTAATACCAATTGTTGGAAATAATACTGGGGGGTGAACCAGTATTTACAAATCAATAAATTTTTCATTTCCATAATCAGATTGATATACCCTACTTCAGTGAAGGGAACTCACGTGTGCACGCAACTGTTCTTAAGGCAACCAACGTATATCTAGTGAGCTCATGATTCGGTTAATTCATCATATGTTGATATTTAATCAGTGCACCAGTGCTTTATTAAATAGTAACCATGTGTAGTAATAACAGAATAAACCATCACACACAAGCAACACACATGAACACCAAGATTTAAGGTGGAAACCCAATGTGGGTGAAAACCACCTTTTGTTGTCATCTATGTCTTCTTTTAATAATAAGAAAATACGTTTACAATCTTGTACCGGTGCAGACTCATACCAGTACATAGGCACCAACCTGTAGAAGGCTACAACCTTCTCTCATTCTCCAGCTTCTACTGGAAGGGAGCTACAACCCCCTAGTTCTTGTACTAGCCGATATGTTTGGTAGTACGTAGGCTCTGACCTAAAGAAGGCTACAACCTTCACTCATTCTCCATCTACTACTCGAAGGGAGCTCCAACCCCCTGATCAAATCACTAGCCACTACTGATAGGAAGCTTTGACTTCCTCACTGAAGGCTCCAACCTTCAGTATCCTTTAGGGACCACGTTTCATAAATTTTCAGACTAGATACTCCTGGTACACAATACTACGATATAAAGGCCTCATTTCATCAATTTTTCACACTGGAACCATTAGTAACATTGAAGCTCAAAATCAATCACCACTGCAATACAAGCATCAAACACATTTGCATCAACCAATCACTAAAACCCAATCATGAATCTATGAATCAACCATAATTGAATCAATCAATCACTGAAACATCTTACTTAAACCAATCACTAAAAATCCGAATCAAAGAATCACTTAACTTATGACACAGCTAAATCAACCATTCCTTCAAACTTAATCAAATTCAACCAATCAACTGGAACATATATATCATTGTAACCAGTACACAAATCTGAACCCTGAGCACTGCATCAACTACCAGAACCAACTGTAACCTCAAAAGTCATGTGTCAGAATGTATACACGCCTTCAATGAAGCCAACCTACATGTATACACAACTTCCTTTAGCCCAACCTGCGTATACCTCTAAAGATACTGAATCATAAAACCTCTAAACCACAAACTATACCAATCAGTGACACTCTGAAGATCTACTGTCAATTTATAGAGTTCTAAACAAATATCAACAAGGATCACCCTTCTTACTCAATCAATCAATAAATCAGTCACAAACTCTTTATGCAATCAGTTTTACTTTTAGATCTAAGAAGACTTCATTGATAGATAACAGTAAAATAATAACATTGATCTGATAGATTAGTCATCTCTGAAGATCAAGATTTTCATTTGCATACACTACTTGGAATAGCCGAACCAACATGTATACACACCTTGACCAAAGCAAACCAATGTATAGACCTACAAATACTTACTTATAAGTTCACTGCAATTCAAGACTTCAGACATACCCATATCATCACATATAAAGGGTAAAATATGCATTAGCAATCAGATCTAGCCTATCCATTATCATATCACATAATGATAAGTCATTATGATCCTGCTCCATTATTAGATCTCGTCCATCATCAAACATTTAGGTGCATACTTAGTTCAGATGAAGCAAAGCATCAGAAACCCATGACATGCATATCTTCTTTTGATCTAACACTTCATAAGATATTCATTATTTATGCACATAGCCCTTTGATCTTCTACTTCTTATATAGTTTTAGCCTTTCTGAATACCTCGGATCCAAACAAAACTTATAGCTTGTGGTATTCTTAGACGGGATCAAATAACCATTACTCCGCTCAATATTGTGGGCTAATACCATGGTATTGACCCTTGGTATTATTTCACCTTAATTTCCTTAATTTTTCATCCCATATGTGCTTTTTCTTCTATGAAAGTGTGTGCATACGTATATGCTCATTTTGTATAGTGAACCCACGTGTACATGCTCTTTTTCTAAAGTGAACTCTCCTATACAACTTAGCATACTTGAAAATGTCCTTTTTCTTCAACTTCTTGATTCTGATCTATAGTTCTTTGTTCCTTGATCCTATTATTTTGTACCATTACTTTCTTCTCTCTGAGTAGACCTATTATAATGTGATTTCCCAGTGTTCATAACTTCTGAAATGATTCCTTTAAACTATCTTGCATTTTGTCACATCTGTAAACACAACTTCCATGCATTCTATCACATCTGATATCTCTCTTGTAGAGTTATCTAGTTACGTATATTCATCTAGTTACCATATACGAGTGAGTTGTTCTGCTACAAGTGGATTTCCATCAAGTACAACACATGTATCATAATGCCAACAACTGTAACAAATGTTCCTTAAGTTATAATGCATAGGAATTAGTTGGCATCCTACATTGGATTGCTTCCAAAGATAGACAGGCCATCGATGCCAATTCATTCTCTTTCATGCAGTTGTCCTTTCAACCATGCATTTTCTGCGATGAATTGAGTTTTCATTATGGCCTCTCTATCCTTAAGGATACTTAGTTCTCTACCCATTTATTTGAGTTTCTCCTCCATGTGACCAATGTTCTCCACTCCCTTGGACTTGGCAATCAACATCCATCTATGTGTTTTGGCTCTTTCTTTCTCAAGCTCAAAAAATAATGGGAGGGCAAATTTTTGTGGAATGACCTTACCCCCTTCAATAAATCTATAATAGGAGTCAAGGTTAGGTTGAGGAATAGGTTCCCTTAGCTCTATGTCCTCTTTCTTTTTTTCTTGTTGCATACTTCCTTCCTTATCCAATTTCTGAGTTTCCTGTAGGGTTAGCAAAGTTTCTTATAGGACTACCTCTCCTTGCTGTAGGTCCTACTTTGTATCCTATAGGATGCCTTTTCCTTTGGATGAGGTAGATCTAGTCACAGACCTTCTCTCATAAGTGACAAGAGACTAAGGGGAGGTTTGTATTGAGGATCCTTCTCCTTGAGCTTTTGTAAGAGGCGCCATCTTCTCTTGCTATTTAGGTGAGTCCTCAATAACGATGGGAACATTGGTTGGAGTTTGAGGTTTTCCCTGCCTTATCCTTGTACTTTTTCTTATTCTCAAGTATATGGAGGTTTGCTTCTACCTCTTTCCTTTTTGTTTGATAGGGGTTCTAAGGTCAATGAGGGCAGTTGCTGCCTCTTTCTTGGTGGGTTCTAGAGACACCCTGGGTGACTCCTCCTTTTCCTCTACCCCCTCTTTTCCATTTCCCTTTTCACCTTTGTCTTCCCCTCTTCTTCTTCCTCTAGATTCCAATTTTGTTTATCAGCTTACTCCTTCACATATTCCTCTGTTTCTTCATCACTTTCCTTCTCTTTCTCTTCCTCTTCTTCCTCATCTATTTCCTCTTCGTCCCTCTTAACTTCTTCTTCATCTATATCAGTCTCTTCTTCACCCTTTTCATTGACAGTAGAGCTCCTATCATGTGAGGGCCTTGATATCCACCTCTGCCGAAATGTCTCTGAAGATCTCTCAAGTGATAGGAATTCTAAGGTTTTGGAGGGAATCTTCTATGATGATTCTAATCAACCCATGGTGGGCTAGCTGTTGGTAGTTTCCTTCTTGCTATCAGTGATTGCAAAAGTAAGTATGGTATGTTGAGCCTGTGGTGAGGAGGTGTTTCTACTCCAAACCTCAATTCTTCAAGAAGCATAAAGTGATATCCATATACCAAACTATACTTACCTTCACAAGATATGTATTTTATAAAATTGTAGCTTACCTCATTCCAGGGGTATGTTAGGCTTGCTCTCCTCACTCCATTTTTGTCTTCAATAGGCTCCTCTCTCTCTAGAAAGAATTTCTTCTTTGCAGTTTGGCTAGCTCCCTTGTCTTCCTTCCTCCAAGGCACTCCTAAGAGAAGTGTGGTAATTATGCTTATGGGTTTAGGGGTGAGCTCTATGGAGAGGTCTCTCATGATAATAGTGGCATGGGTCCTGGTCAGTGGAATGAGGGAGAGAGAAAAATATCTAGCTACTTCATCATCATATCCCCTCAATTTCTCAGAGTACCCCATCCCATTATGTCTTGTGAACATTTATAGCACAAGAGGGTATTGGTGAATCCTTACAATGTTAATGGGCTCCCTTATATTAAACCCCCTTTTCATTTTGTCTCGTGAATTCGAGGAGCAGAGATAAAAAGATTTAATGGAGGAAATGGCACTGAAATTTTTGTGGATACAATTCCCTTATATAGCTATCAATTTCATCAAACTAGTAGATTTTTCTGTTCCTTTTACTTGGAAAAATAGAAGGAAATGTAGGGCCTACATCCTCATAGTGCTTGTTATAGCCAACCCCTCAGTTTCCCCCTCTAAAATTTCTCTCTGCCAATCTTGTAGACTACCTAACTGTATCCTATAGGATTCCTGTGTGATCCTGTAGGATTTCCTATATGATGTTGTAGGAAGTCCTACATAGGAAAAAATAAATTTTTCCTCTCCTATAGGTTGCTTGGGGACGAGAGAAACTTTGCTAGAGTAAGCCTCAAGGAGATGAATGCATGACTGCATGGGGATCAATGTTTATTTCCTCTTATGGTTGAGTTGAGTGAGGTGTTGTACTAACAATTGAGGTACAAATTTCTATTTTTGGACCGTTAGTTGCCACTACCACATCATCATTCCCCTAACCTCGTAATCAAATCCCACTTCGGGCATCTGTAGTCTCAACTGCTTTTGACCTCATTCTCCTTCTCTTTGATTTGACTGTTGCCACATGTGCGAGGACTAACTCTTTTGTCATCGTTGATGAATGAAGGTGGCCAAGTTAACTAGACACATTTCACTTATAATCCAACTCGTTCACAACCTTTACATCTTTTGATTGCATTATGAAAATGAGAGAGTGAAGCGAGATACTTACTTGTGGTAGCAATACCTTGTTGTAGTTTGTTGAAGAAATGAGGTTTTTGCTGTATGATGGTTGCATGTGATCTTTCCTTCCTTTTTATTTTATTTTCCTTTGATGATTTCCTTGATGTGTAGGTACCTAGTGTTGAAGATGATGGTGTTGTTGCTTCCCTACAGCTTCTTCTACCATTGGATCTTCATGTTGGAAACTTGCTACCACTTATGATTTTTATTCTATGGGATAGGTTGTTACAGGATTTCCTACAGGATGTCCTGTAGCTACTTCTCCCTCAAATTTTTTAATCATTTCTACTACTTGTACCTGATAATGATGACCATGGAGAGATAGGAGGTCTAGGGGTGTGTTATGAAACCATCTCACAAATAGATAGAAAAATTAGATCAACGCCTTAGAAATAAGCCTCTACGAGGGGGCAACCTCCTTTACATTACACAAATGAACAATTCTTGGATGATTCAAATGACAAAACCTCCTTTATATATATAGGAGTCTACGGGGTCACAATATAACCATGCCGACCTAACAATAATAATGTAAAGGCACAAAAATAACAATAGAGCGATTCTATGAGGCACAATAATAACAATATGGGGACAATAGGGGCACAATAATAACAATAAGGGATACAACGAAAATAGTAATGTGGGGATCACTAATATTATAGGGACCTAACATGCCCCTCCTTCAAAAAAGTGTTTTCCTCAATGCTTGAGTAGTTTTGGATGCTTGTGTATAAAATTCTCATCCTCCCATGTGGAATCTTTAATGGGTAAGTTCTTCCACTTGATGAGATACTCTGAAATTGATCGATTTCGTAGCTGTCAAGTTCTTGCTTCTTTGACTGCTTTAGGTTCCAATATGATTTTTCCTTCCTCATCAAGTTCTGGTGATATTGTCTGAACTGGAAGCTTGTCACCTATAACCTTCTTTAAGGATGAGACATAGAAAACTGGGTGCACTCGAGAAGCTGTAGGAAGCTCCAACTTCTATGCCATAATACCTATTGTTATCACTCAGGTTGTTCGCCAAAACTTGTGAGAAAAGGGAATACGACCGAGGTGACCACTAACCAATCTTTTAGATGCAATTTCTAGCCAAACTCCATCCAGAGAGGGCTCTCTCTATACAATTTAACTTTGTTTATTTGAAGTTTTTATGATAGTTATGATGTGCAGAGGTTTGTTTTAAATGTGTTTGGATGGTGATTTCAAACAGAAGTAGGATGCAAGTCTGAAAGAGTTTATTCCATTGGGAAATGGAGTCTATGAATATGGACTGCTGAGTGTGTTTTTGGGATGATGGGCAATAGTACAGAGCAAGATAATCAATTTTGGAACAATATTGAAACCTAGTGAATGATGGGATGTAAGCCAGGGGGTAAAGGGAAGTCAAGAATCCTTTATCATGGTGGCAGAGGGAAGGTGCATGAACATTTTTAAGGAGTAGTGAAGAAATCCTTGGTAACTTTCAAAATGAAGGAATTAGTAGAAACAGAAGCATTTAAGAATTTCTATTTATGCTAGTTCTGAAGACAATATAAATAACAGTAGGAATTGAACACAGAGTGTATTTAAACAAGTTATGGGCTATTCTTTTTCCCTGTTGTTAAGACTATGAAACATTCATGAAATTTGCAAAACATAGAAAACACAAATACATAGTTTAGAATAATTTATTGATCCAAAGAAAGACATAGGAATTCTGTAGCAGAGCTCAGAATCATCAAATCCATAGTTAGAAGGTCCAGCAGCAATGCATTTCAATAGCCTTTGTATTAAGAAAGATCAAACTTACAGTGTAGTCCAAGAGGAGAATCACCAACCCCAAATACATTCCTTGGGGAGGTATTTATAACAAAGAGATTTACAAACTATCTTGTGGATAAGATATGAAACAATAACTTAGTTTACCTACCCTGTCAGAGAAATAAATGCAGAAATAAAGGTATGAGTTATTGTGGTTGTGCTGGCTGCTTTAACTGATGAGATATTTTTAGACCTTTTAACCCAGGAATTCAGCTTGTAGTTGTGTCTTTAATTTTCATTGATGCATTTCTGTCCTGATCTTTTCACCTGCTCTTGATTTATCTTTACTGTGTCCTGATCCTCGCTTGAGCTCCTTCATTTCATGTCTGCCATGTGTCCTGCTTTTTGACCAAGTGTATGTAGGTAGAAAGATCCAAATTACCTAGGCAAAACTTCTAGCATACTCTGCCACCACTGATCTGTAGGCAAATGATGTCTTTGTATTTTTACAAGTATTTGATCAGCATCAGTATACCTGTAAAAGTTAGGCTAGAATTCAAAAAGATGATTTATTTCATGTTCTATAAAAAGAAAATTTCCAATTTGTCATACAAGCTCTGTCCGGAAGGAGCTCCTGTGTCTTCTGAGCTGCTGGATGATGCAGTGATCTGATTTGTTACATACATGTTTACCCTATGAGCATACTGTTGATGTGATAATAGTTTTTGATTGCTTGTTAGTGAACTGGGTAAACCCTTCTGCTGCAAGTTTGTGAATTTCTCTGTGAAGGCATTAATATCCATATGCATCTCTTGACACTTCCTTTCCAAAGTTTGTATAAAATTTCTCATTGTTAGCACCTTCTTTATTGTCAAAATGGTGGCTGTCCTGTCATTGATCTCCAAAGCTGCTAACTGTTCCTTAGTATTGGTATTCAAAAATGGATGAGCCTATTGGCCTGATCAGGCATATTTCCTAATGATGCCCTGGCCCTTTGAATTTGCTCTTATGCTCTTTCTATTAATTCAATTTGTTCATAGATTGTCTGAATTGACTGCCATTGGTCAGTAATGGACTGGCCAATCTTTGTCCACAAAATCATTTTAATGTCAGCTAGAGGTTTACGTAAGGTGAGATCCTTTTCCAATGATTTTACCTTGTTCTCTGGGGTCTTTACTTCTCTAGTTTTTTCTGCCACTATTATTTTTGACTTGTCGTAGCTCACCTCCAATTTGGGTAGATTTTCTTTTGCCTCTTTGAGCTCTAACATTTGTGCTTCTAGCTCTTTCACTGCCTTCGTCATTTCTTCCATCTTCATGTTGGTCTCTGGCTCTGTTGTTGGTGTTGTTGTAGCATCTGTAGTTGTTGTACCTGTCGTTGATGTTGGGATGGTAGGGGGGATTGTTGTTGTACCTGTGGGGGGAGCAGTGGCACTTGTTGGAGCTGCTTTAGGTGGTTGGGTGGTCGAATCTCCCTGCTTCTCTTTGATGGCCTTCTCCAATGCTTGCTTCGTTTCTACCAATCTCTCATTCATTATCATCAGCAGAGTTACCATGTCCTCTTCCTCTTTCTGTTGTGCAACTTCTGCAGTTTGTGGATGCACTGTAATTGGCAATTTTAATTGCCTTTTGAGGGCTACAATGTCCTCCTCCTTCTTCTTGATTAGTGATTTGATTCCCTTTGCATCCTTAGGGTTATGCCCCAGCTCGATGATGATTTCTTCTAAGGACTTAATCCTGTTGTCCTTAGCTAAGGAGGAAGCCTTCTCCCGTTCTAATTGGGCAGAAGTATTGTGCAATGAATTTTGCAGTTTGTGAGCAAGCAATGCCTTATCTGTCAAGGTGGCATACACCATCTCCCCAGTTTGTTTATGTAACTCAATCTGGTTAATTGGATGAATTTCTTTGGAGAAAACTTCGAGATTGATTCTTATATAATCAATAGCTAACTGGGGTTGTTGTGTCTTGGGCTTGAAATGGCTGAGGATCATTTTCTTTTCCCGAATATCATAAGCATCCAGTAGCCTTTGTTGATTGGTAGGTTTTTTCCTCATCAGTTGATTATAAAGTTGCATCCTTACTGGATCATTTCTAGCTTTTATATCAGTAAAAGTTTTCTTGATATCTGAGCTTTGTTTGCTTTGAGGCCTGGTGGATGAAACTTCCATGCGATGTTGCCTCTCTAGCTCTTGCTAGAATGAGCTAGCTGAGGTGCCAGGTAGTGGAGATGTTTGCTACTCAGTTATTCCCTGACCTCTCATGGTGCTTGTGGTATCTTCCACAATTTCCTCTTCTGAATAGGGATTCAACCTCTACCTCTTATCTCTGTTTTGATCTGATGGTCCACTCGCAGGGGCATCCTCTTCTCTGTCTCTCTTTCTGCTCTGTTCCTCATTTTGAGGAGTCTGTAGAACAGGGGCTTCATATGCTTTGGTTTGAGTTGGGGGAGCTTTCCCTTCTCCCTGTTCTTGTGTTGTAGTGGGCTGGTCATCCATGGTCTGTTGTTCTATATCCATTACTTCCTTGCCCTTTTCTACTAAGCTGGCCTTTCGTTTTGCTTTCTCTGAGCTCTCAGCAAAAGATGTATCACCTCCAATGTGCTGGGGTAGCTTGAAAGGTACCTGTCCAAAAGAGTCCATATCAAGTGTTTTCTCAAGCTCTTTCATTTCTTTCTCCAATTTCTCTTCTCCAGTCATTTCTTCAAACAATGTGCCCTCTAGCCACTCTTGTTGATTGGCATATTGCTGGATTTTAGTGATTGGACAGTGAACATATGCTGGCAGCTTATTTTTGACTTTCCTATAGCTTATAAAATGATTGGGGTCATATGGTGCCCAATAGAAACTCTGTTTTAGTCTCAGTTTCTGCCCTAAAATCTCATCAACTTCTAGCCAGGCTTCCCTCTGATTGTGGGTGAAAGGGCCCAGTTGATTCCTTATTTTAAGTTGTTCCTTTTTCTTGGCCTCAAAGAAATGGATTACATCTGCTTGGATGAATTGTCTAAATTATTCTAGGGAAAACAACCGCATTGGCACATATTTTGACAATTTATAGGGGCTCAGCTCACAGCCATATATCCGAATCACAGTGTGATTCTGGTAAAAGTACCAGTCACCTATGCTATAGCTCTTGGAGAGCTGTAGAATTCTCTGCATTTCACCAGAAAGTATGTCTGGAGGACTTGTTATCAGTAAAGAGGTGGCTGGATATATGAATAGATCAATAAATTCACAATAAGTGTAAGGAGAATAGTAGACATGGTGGACGACTAGGGTCCATAAAATTACAGACCTTGGCTCTCCCTTGACATCAAATTTTCTGAGGGGAACTTGAAAGCTATCTGGCTGATAGTAGAGCAACAAATGATATATGTATGATGTGTATTTAAATACTCTTTCTCTGTCCATGTTCATGAATTGTTCATGGATTTTATCAGCTATGTAGGTGGCATAGTCATACCTGATAGCAGGGGGTTGTCCTGGAGAAAATATGGATAATAGGACCAATGTGGTTTCATCTACATACTCACTGGTTTTGAATCCCAGGATGTAGGCTATCATGTCAATAATAAACTTTCCTGCTTCATTAAACCAAGTGTCCAAGTATGGAGGAGGTTCTTTTGGTTGACAATTGGGTTTCATAAATGTTTTGCCAATTCTGGTTATCTCTGCACTTGGAAATTTGGCACCTTGGTCAAGCATAAATCCCAAGGAAAGAGGATTCAATGGTTCAGTTGGTTTGAAATGCAGCATCTCATTTATTGATTCAGGGGTGATATAGAATAGAACTATCCCAGAAGGAGACATCACTGCCCTTTGAGTGGGCTCATAATTGCCATGGCATTGGTGAATGAGGTCAGGAAAAACATTTACACAAGGAAGGTAGTACATGGGCATATTGGACTCCCAAATCCCAAAGATGTCAGTTTTGTTTCTATGGTTGTTCTTGATCTCACAAAAGGCCTGGAGACGAGATTTGTTACTGTTGGGTCCCCATAATACTAGTGATTACCCCATTACTATTGTAGTTGTACCCCTTATTAATATTGTTGTGCCCCTATTGTGCCCCATAGAAGCCCACTATTGTTATTATTGTGGCCTTACATTGTTATTGTTATGTAGGCTTTGATTATGTTATGACCCCTTAGACTCCTATATATAGAAAGGAGGTCTTTTCATTTGTATCATCCAAGAATTGTTCATTTATGTAATGTAAAGGAGGTTTCCCCCTTGAAGAGGGTGAATTCTAAGGCGTTGATATATCTTTTCTATCTTTTCTTGAGTTGGTTTGGTATCAGAGCTTTGGATTCTAGGGTTTCGCTGCTCCAAATAGGTCATCATGGTCTTTTCGCTATAACTTTTTTTCTGCAATGTTTCAGAAGTTAAAAAAAAACTCATTTTATAATACATCGCGATCAATCTTGAATCTTAATTTTAGAGATTTTGCGCTATAAGTGCGGAGATATGATCTGAGGAAGTTGGTCTTTTTGCAGACTCCTGAATTACATTCCAAACAGGTGACCTGAGGAAAATCGTCATAATTGTTTCTCTGATCATTGGATTGAAATTGCGTAAAAAGGTGCAGAAAGAGGACGGACTGTAGTTTCTTCTATATACTTTTTAGAGCTAGAGGTCGAAACAGTGACTCGTGGAACGTCGTAGAAAGGCGCTCTACTGAATTAGTCTATAATCAGGTCACTGTGGGAGATTTGGCATAACTCCTCATTTGAGAATCCAATTGGGGTCAAACTGGTGGAATTGGAAAGAGGACACAAAGGGCTACTATAGGTCGCAATTTAAGAACTAGATGATCCGAAATTATGGAGATACATCAGAGGCAATATCGAGCTCCTACAAAGTGAAAAAAGGTGTGTATATTTTTTAAATGTTTGCTTAAGCTTGGTTTGAAAAATTATTTTGAAGGAATTCAAAAGGCATAGTGAAGCATTATTATCAGTAATTGATGCCCTGAAGAAAGAAAATGGAAACACCTATTAGGTGACCTAAAAGCTCTAGCATGACTCATGAAGAAGAGGAAGAAATGCAACATGATATATCAAAATTACGAGACCAAGTGCAACAAGTGTCACTTGCACAAAAAGGTGTAGAAGCTAAGATGAATGATTTAAGGAAAGATGTAGAAGCTAAGATGGATGGTTTAAGGAGAGGTGTAGAAACTAAGATGGATTGTTTAAAGAAAGGCGTGGAAGCTAAGTTGGATGGCACAGAAGCTAAGATGAATGGCATGGACGCTAAAATTGATGGCATGGATGATAAGATGGAAGAATTGAAGATAAATATGAATAAGTTGCTACAAGAAATGGTCACTAATGGTGAAAGGGTACTAAAAGAAACTCATGATATGAGAACAAAAGAAATGTTAATCATGATTCCATAGACTCTATGTTGGATCGAAGACCCACCATATTCCAAAAATCGATATGAGGAAGTTTGATGGCAAGGATCTCGCAACATGGATATTACAGATGGAGCAATTTTTCGATCTCAATAATGTGCAAAACACACAAAAAGTACGTATGGCAACTTTATATTTGGAACCAAATCAGTTTGTATGGTATCAATGGCTTTGCTCTCGTAAACAATTTATCACTTGGGCAATTTTTACGGAAGAATTGATGGCACATTATGAGGATACAAAAAGCAACACTTTTTTTAGGCAATTGATAAGTCTCAAACAAAAGGGTTCAATAATGGAGCACATTGAGGAGTTCCAAAAACTGAACATAAGGGTAAAAGATATTCCAGAGGAGCATAGGATTGATGTGTTCATAGGGTCTTTAAAGGATAATATTCACCTTCAGGAACCTGATTCATTAGAGAAGGCATTCAGGTTAGCAAGAAAAATGGAAAGGAAAATTATGGCAACCAGGAAGCATACCACTCACATCTATAAATACAGAAGTGGTGTTCCCGCTAGTCTTCCACAACCTATAAGGTTGACACCACAAAAATTGGAAGAAAAAAGAGCAAAAGGGCTTTGTTACAGTTGTGATAGCAAATACACTAAAGGTCATAAGTGTGCTAAGCAGAAATTATTCTACATAGATTGTGAAGAGGAAGAAGAAAAGGAGGAAGAAATGTCAAAAGAAGAGGATATACTCCAGGAACAAAGCCTAGATGAAGAAAACATGAATCCGACCATATCTTGTAATGCATTGGCGGGAATTACCACTCCTCAAACCATCAAGATAGAAGGACAAATCAAGAAGAAAAAGGTAATAGTGTTGATTGATTCAGGGAGTACTCACAATTTTATTCATTGTAAGGTAGCAAAAGAATTGAATTGCTTCTTATATCCAGCACCAGAGTGTCAAGTGATGGTTGCAAATGGAGGAACAATAAATTGCTCTGGAAAGTGCCATAATATCAAGCTATCCATGGGAGAATATGTGTTTACTAGCCCATTGCTCTCCATTCCAATGGGAGGTGCTAATGTTGTATTAGGAGTCCAATGGCTACAATCCTTAGGTACAATAGCTTTTAA
>APFE030099325.1:1628-84058 GCA_000404065.3 Pinus taeda | reverse complement strand
AAGAACTTACCCGCTGAAGATTCCACATGGGAGGACAAGAATTTTATACAAGAAGCATCAAGAACTACTCAAGCATTGAGGACAACACTTTTTGAAGGAGAGGGGCATGTTAGGCCCCTATACTACTAGTGTAACCCCTTATTGTTATTAGTACAACCCACTTATTATATTGATGTACCCATGTAGTGCCCGTATTGTTACTATTGTGCCCCATAGAAGCCCACTATTGTTATTATTGTGCCCTTACATTATTATTGTTATGTCGGCTTTGTTTATGTTATGACCCCTTAGACTCCTATATATAGAAAGGAGGTCTTTTCATTTGTATCATCCAAGAATTGTTCATTTATGTAATGTAAAGGAGGTTGCCCCCTCGAAGAGGGTGAATTCTAAGGTGTTGATCTATCTTTTCTATCTTTTCTTGAGCTAGTTTCATAACAGTTACCCATTATGTCATTAATCTAGAAATCCTTGTCAGCTAGGGGTAGCCACTCCAGTTCTTTATGTGGGGCATTGAGAGGGGCCACATTGAGGGCTACTGGAGCAGCGGTTGCCATCCTTATAAGTTGTTAGGTGTTTTTCGATTGAAATGTGGACTTTTATAGTAGCAATGGGAAAAATAGAGGCCTTGGGGCTCTTTCCAGAGGATTTGCTAATTGGAGTGCTTTGTTTTGACTTTGGTGGGTAGAATTTGAAGCAAAAGGATGAAGCTTGAAGGGTTTGTTTTGCAAGGGATGAGTAGGAATGGTTTCAAGGCCTTTCCTTTAGCAATTACTGACCAAACAGATCTTGAGCTCGACCTAAATTGGAGGGATTTTGTTTAGTGGGGCGGAATTGGCAGTTGCTATAGCAAAATGTGGGCAACCTAGTAGTTTAAGTGGGCAATTTTGCAGATGGAAGTCAATCAAGGAGCTTGGTAGCAAGACTTAGGTGAATTCTTGTTTTTCTTGGCTCGATGGGCAAATTGTACAGAGAGATATGCAATGTGCAGGTTTTTTAACGAATGAGTGGTCCTGGTGTGTTGATGGGGAGGCAACAGGGCGAATTTTTGACAAGCTTCTAGGACTGCCCAGACAATTTTCACAGGGAAAAATCAAAATTGAGAGGGTTTTTCACAGAATGACGGTAAATACCTGTTTTACACAGTGCACTGGACTTACTGGCTGGTTGGGAGATGATTTGCACAGTGGGGCGCTGAGCTATGGTGGTTGAGGTGGCGGGCTGAAGGTTTGTTGGTGAACTCGTCGTCGTTTGCATGCAAAAGATCAGCAAAATTACACAATGATTATGGTAAAAAACAAATGTTTTATGGGTTTTTTTAACAAAAATCGGCTTTTTTGGCTTTTTGGCGCTTTTTGTGATGACGTCATCATGACGTAGATTTTTTGTCGTGTAGCGAGGGTACGGAAGGTGATGTGGTGGATGACTTGGCACTGAGGTGGAAACGGTGACGTGGTTGTTGACATGGTTGTGACATCAGCGGCGGGGAGCGAGGGCGGTAAATGGTTTTATCACACCGCTTTTGGGGTGGCAGCGGTATTGAGGGGGGGGGTCGTGATACACCCGGGTGAGCGACGCGTGTCCTTAGTACGGCGGTGAAACTGCCATTTTTCCGGCACATATTGTTCGGGCGCTGGGGGCATCACGATATGGTTCCGCAACGTTGGATCTGAGAGGCCCGATCCAACGGTCGACGGTGAATGGTAAGTTGGGGGGTGCGGCATGGGGACCCACTCTGATAATTTGGCTTTGTATAATGTTTTTGAGGGGTTTTTTAGTGTATTCAGCGCTGGACTGTGGCTGGTCGTTTTTTCACATAACCAAAGGTTAATATGAAACCCAAATTTTTACGTGCTCTAAGGGTTATTATAAGGTTCCAAGTGAACCTTATAATTCCCGAAAATCCTTATCATATGGCTATATTGCCAAGGGTCGGGATATTTGTTTTTTTCGGGGATTTTTATGTATTTATATAGTAGGGGGAGGGAAAAAGTTATATAGGAGTTATATAGTAGAGTTAGGGGGTTAATATGACTATGTGGGATGGGTTTGTATGGTTTAGGCTAAGTTTATAGAGTGGAAACTTAGACATGGGGGGAATGAAAAGATGCAATATGGTGAAGTTTAGGAAACTTTGGTAAAATGGATAAAAGACTTTTTACACAAGAAATGTGGCTTGTTTTTCGTAGGTGAAAACACATTTTCGCTTAGTTTTTCTATGAGATGAAGTGGACTAAGGGTAATGAGCAGATCTCATTTCCCTTGGGGGGAATGTTAGTAAGTGTTTCCTAGAAAAATTGGGGAGGGAAATTGGTCATGCTCCACCTGTTTTGTAACCACCTTGTCATGGCACCTTATGATTTTTATGAGATGAAACTTGTTCCAAAGGAGCAAAATTGCTCATAGACCTGCTCCTTCGATATCAAAACTGCCTACCCAGCCTAGTACGCCTGAAATTTTTTCTTCATCTTCATTGAGTGCATTTGAACTAGCAACCCTGATTCTTCTCTTTTCTTTTAGCTTCCCTTCTATCTAAGTCTACCCTTATTTCATCCAGGGCTCAGATGAAGCTGTTGGGACCCTTTGCTTCTCTACCTAACTACTTGTCTGCCAAGCTTGAACTGTTTGTGCAGAGCTTTATTCTCTATTCTAAGACAAGTAAATTTAAACATGATCTAGCCAGGATTAGGCTGTCTGGCTAATCATCAGCTGTGGCAAGAGTTAACCACCTATACATGGTGAAAATTCATCAAAATATGGAACAATTGCAACATGAAAAGAATGAACATTTTTGGCACTTCCCAGTCAATCATGAAAAAGGAAACCTATTGGTATAGGAAGCTAACAGTGGCTCCACTTGGGGATGGATTTTCCTAGTGAAAAGTCAAGAACAACAGGCCAGATGGCCTTATATTTAATTCTTTGCTGTATTCTGAAATTTCTCATTTGTTGTTCACAAAATGGCTCCTCTGCAATGTTTGTATTTCTCATGAACTCACTCCAAAAATTACAGCTCTATTTTAGGTACTTTGTTTGATTATTTCTCATCATTTTCATAGCTCCCAAGTCTGATTCTTTAGATTCTTCTGATATGCTAAAAATGCAATACCCAAAGGTGGCACAATTCCTTGCCATTTCGTCAAAATTTGTTGTAACTTATTCCCTATCCTATTTCTGTAATAAACTGCAGAAAGTAAACACTACTATGTACAAATTGAAGTGTTGTTATTTTTATCAAAGTGGCTGAAAATAATGTTTCAGCATTTTTCCATTGACTGGTCCACCATCTACCTCTATACCATCTAGACTTTTCAAAAGGTAGGTGTTGTTTCCTTGTATAGTCTGAATGATAAATGGTCCTCTCCATAAGAAATCAATTTTTCCATGTTTTCCTCTATCTTCTCTTCTGGAATCCCACTTTAAAACTTTATCCCCAATGAAAAACTCCTCTGTTTTGGTTCTTTTATCAAATATCTTTTTAAGCTTTTCATGTAGAACTTGAGCTTTGTGATAGACCTCCTCTCTTGTTTGTTGCAAGTGAATAGTTTGATTGATCCTTCTCTGAATATCATTAGGTTCTTCTTGTATCTCTTGTAGCAACTTTATCACTGGGATTCCCAAGGAATAAGGGAATACTACCTCCATTCCATAAACCAATTGATAGGGACTGGTCCCAATAGATCTCTTGGTGGTCAATTGGTCTACCCATAGGGCATTCACAAGCTTTTTATGCCAGTTTTTCTTGTTCCCCTCCAAGACTTTCTTAATGATGTTGATCAAGCTCTTGTTGGAGGATTCAGCTAGGCCATTACCTTGAGGGTAATAGGCTATAGAATGGCCCAAGGTAATGTGGTAATTATGACAGAAACTAATCAATCTTTTAGACTTAAAGGCAACAACATTGTCTGTAATAATTTTCTCTGGGCAACCAAACCTAGACAAGATGTTGGTCTCCAGGAATTGGATGATTACCGAGTCATTGGCTTGCCTGCAAGGGATGGCCTCTATCCACTTGGTAAAATAGTCTGTAGCAGTCAAAATCCATTTGTTCTAGATAGAGGATGAAGGGTGGATTTCCCCAATGAAGTCTAAACCCCATTGTTGAAATGGATTTTCAGTGGAAATGGGTTTGAGGGGTAGAGGAAGCAACTTTTTCTGGCCTTCAAAAATTTGGCATTTGTGGCAAGAAGTTACATATTTTTTCACATCAGCAAATAGGGTGGGCCAATAAAATCCAGCCCTTAGGATTTTATCAGCAGTTGATTTCTAATACAAATGTCCACCACAATCCCCTGCATGAAATTCTTTAAGTACTTTGTCAGTTTCTTCTTTGATTAGACAATTTAATAAAACACCTTCACGGTTTTTCCAAAAGATAACATGATCTAAAATGCAGAACTTGGAAGCTTTCATTTTCAAAAATATTTTCTTAGTTCTGGATAATCCTGGAGGAGCTTGCAGGTTTAATAATACAAAAGATATGTCAACATACTAAGGTGATTGTAAAAAGGCTCGATTGATATATGGAGTCGCCATCTCCTTCTCGTTATCCAGTTGATTTATGTCAAGGGCTTGAAAGTTAGTTTCAGTCATGAGTTTAGCTAGTCCTTGTCCTTTTATCAATTTTGTTGGTTTAATTTCAATGTCATATTCCAGTATGGTAGCTATCCATTTTCCCCTTTTGCCTTCAATTCCTTCTTGGGTCAAGATGTCTTTAACAACAGTGTTGGGCACATAAGCAATCACATGAGAGTACAAGATATAAACTCTAAAGTCCTTGATGGCCTTTACAAGGGCATATGCTTGTTTCTCCATGATTTGATATTTAAGTGGATCATCTCTAAGGGCTTTGCTGAAGAAGGCTATGGGTTTTTCACATCCCTGGTCATCTTTTTGGAGCAAGACAGCAGCAATTGTATGTTCTGATGCAAATTAGAATATGATAAAGTCCTTGTCAAAATTGGGGCTTGTGAGAACTGGTGTTTGAGTCAAAGCTTTTTTTATTTCTTCAAAGGATTTCTTAGTTTCCATTGTCCACTTATCCTTGGAGTCTTGTTTGAGCATGTTGTTCAGCAATCATATTAGCTCAACCAGATTTGGTATGAATCTTTTTCCCAAAAATGCTTGTAGTTATTTAATGTTTCTGGGGTGAGGGACTTGTAAGATGGCTTGTATTCTGTCTGGATCAATCCTAATGCCTTCTTTAGAAATGATATGGCCCAATAATTTTCCTTCTTCTAGGCCAAACAATGATTTCTTTGGATTTAGTGATATACCATATTTTCTGCAAATTAAGAATACTTGCCTGAGATGATCTAGGTGCTCTTGATCTGATTTGGAGAAAGTTGTAAGGTCATCTAGGTAAACGACTAAAAAGTCATGGATTTCTTTAGCAAAATCAATATCCATGGCTCTTTGAAAATTTTCTCCTGCATTCTTGAGTCCAAAAGGCATTTTCACATATTTGAATGTTCCCTAAGGGGTTGTGAAAGCAATATTATCTTGGTCATCAGGGTGCATTAGGATTTGGTTGAAGCCTGAGAATCCATCTAACAGTGATATCCTTGAAGCACCCACTACCCTTTGCGGAATGTGATCCATTTTGGGCAAAGGTTAATTATCCTATAAAGAGACTTTGTTCAAACTTCTTAAATCAACACATAACCTTATCTCCCCTGTCTTCTTTCTAGTGGGCACTAAATCTGAAACCCATTCTGAGAATTTGATTGGAGCTATAATTCCAGCTTCAAACATTCTCTTAACTTCTTTCTCAATCAAAGGGAGCAGCACAGGGTTGACCCTCCTAAGTTTCTATTTCAAAGGTTTTTGGTTTTCTTTGAGAGGTATTGTGTGTTGGATTAGTGCAGTATCATAAGACATTAGGTCCTGATAACTCCATGCAAATACATCTTGAAATTCTTTGAATAGTTCAATATACTTGAGTTTTTGGTTAGGAGGCAGAGCTTTGGACAATTTTATCATTTTGGGATTTTCTGCAGTTCCTAGATCACAGTCCTCAATTTCTGCTTTTAATGGCTACATTTTAGTTTTCCTAGAGATGTCGTTTGAGTCAAAAATGTCCTCTAAAGGAGTGAGGGTTGTAGGTAGAAAATTATCCTTCAGCTCAATGACTTCACACTCTACTGCAATTGCATCTTCACCTTCTTTCTCATGAAGTTGTTGTAAATCTGTTTTAGTGAACTTGGTGGGATGTAGAAGTTGGTTTGCTGTTTCAGCAGAGATATGTGTTTCAACATTGTCCATTTGATTTCTTTCCTCTATAGTGTTGGTATCCATTTTTGTGCTTGAGAACTCTTCTTTCAAAGTCAGGAAATTGTTGATTTGTGTGTCATTTTCAAACACCTGCAAGTTTTTGACATTATCTGGCACTGCATGTCTATGTTTTATTTCAGCAGTGAATAGGTGATTAGGCTTAAATGGAAATTTGCAAGTGCTTACAAAAGTTGCTAGACTATGGGCATATAGATTTTGATTCCGTGGAATCCTTGTCAGTTGGGATTCAAGAAAGGTGTTGAGAATTTCCATTGTAGCAGCTCTATATGACCTCAGCCTAAGATCATTTGTAATGAAGTTACCCTTAATTTGTTGAATGATGAGGTCAGAGTCTCCCAAAATTGATATCTGAGCTGCACCTAAGTTTTTTATCAGTTTGAGCCCTAAGAGGAGGGCTTCATACTCATGCATGTTGTTAGTGCACCTAAAATTCAATCTAAATGCATGTCCTTCAGCTTGGTCATCCTCACATTATGTATCCAAACCACTTCCCCTGCTCCTAGCTTATTAACAGATCCATAAAACTCTAGATACCATAGGTTTTCTTGATTTGAAGTGGTATTAGGAGCTTTTTCCATTAGCTCAGCAGGGATAGTTTGATTTACAATCTCATAGGATTCTTCAGGTGTGACTGTTAATTTACTATTTTCCAAGATTTCTTGAATCTGAATTGTGGATTCTTTGTCTAGGAATTCATCCTGACTTAAAGTCACCATTTTTACATCAGTCTGGGTTTGAATCTTAGTGTTGTATAAGATAAAATAGTCCATGTCTGAATGTATAGAATAAATGGGAAAAGTTTGGGGTTTTTCTTGACTACTTACCACATACTTCATCAAAGTTTCTCGGTATAGCCTTTTAGGCTAGCCGAAGACTGAGATAGTGGCATAAGACATGTCTAGTTGCAAAGATCCTTATAGCTTGGCACCCCAGGATCTAGATAACAACATTCCATACTTTGGTGGAATATCAGCTACCACCACATCCATGAGAATTGTTTTGGCTAGATATTGGACTAATGACACACATAGATCCTTGATTAAGCCTAGACACTGGACCTGACTGGAATCAAAGGAAAACAAGTCTTTGTATGGCCTTGTGATATCCAAGTCCAACTTTTCCATGAAAGATTTGGGCATCAGATTATGTGAAGCTCCTGAATCAAACATTGCATTGTGAAGCACCTTGTCATGAATGTTTAAACTCACATAAAAGGGAGGGGCTCCTCCATCTACTGTTTTACCATTTGCTTCAGGGCCAAATATAAGTTTGGTTGATCATCAAGGATGTTTACTGAATCTTTGTTTTCTGAAATTTGTAATGATCTACTGATTTTTTCCCTAAAAACTTCATGCCTAGCTAATTCAGATAATGGGATGGACACTTTTAACTTACTTATTTCAGCCTCCATATTAAAGGGTTTTTCTGTTTGTGTTTTGAAATTTTGGGCAACAAGGTTGCGCCTTTCAACTGATTTTTCAACAACTTCCTCTATTTCTAGAATGTTATGATGAACTAAGGTTGCTTGCTCACCATCTTCCAAAGGTTCTTCTACAACTTCTCTGAGTGCAGAGATAGATATAGGGTGTTGCTTTGATTTATCTTTGTCTGAAGCATCTTCAAGAGTTGGACCACTTGGATTAGGAGTTGATTTAGGGATTATTGGTATATGAGAGTCCTTGAGTTTGGTTTTATTAGGTTTCTTGATTGTCTTTTGCTTGGGATCATCAGGGATGTCTATTCTCCTACTTCTCAAGTTATATTGCTTGTGGACTTCATACACAGTTGTTTCATACCCTTGCTTAAAATCAAAGGATTCCCCTTATTTCATTTGACACTGACTAAGAGTATGAGCCTCTTGGTCTTCTTGAGTTAGGAAAATTGGTTGGTCACTATTGAGGCCCATTAGGTTAATGTGGGGGTCCTCTGTTGGTTCACTAGATGTGGAGGCTTCGGCATAGTTTTCTTGGAAGGGTGGCCTTATATTTTGGTTTGGACCAACTTTTCCTACATTGGGGTTTTGATTTTTTCTAAAGTTTGGATTTCTTGCGTTGTTGTTTGGTTGGCTTTCCCATGAAGATTTTCTCTCAATAGTTTCCACTCTGTCTCCCAACCTGTCCATGCCTTTAATAATTGCATCAAGTTTTTGTTCAAAGGCATAGGGTTCCTCTTCGAAAGTTGTTCTTCTTTCAGTCCTAGCTCGATTTCGTTTAGAAATCAGATTGGCTTCAATGCTCACAACTATGCTCTGCATATCTTCAGGGCTAGGAGGATCTCTCTCCCTGAGCTGGTAAGCC
Source organism: Pinus taeda (assembly GCA_000404065.3). Lineage (NCBI taxonomy): Eukaryota > Viridiplantae > Streptophyta > Pinopsida > Pinales > Pinaceae > Pinus > Pinus taeda. Next base: position 75,467 of record APFE030099325.1, on the reverse strand, counting down.
ATATCTGAGTCAAATCCATCAGGGAATTTGATCGATGCTAAATCTGGTGGTGGTCTAAGATTTATTGGGATAACAAGGTAGCTATTGTTGAATCTGGCACAATAATCTTGGACACTCTCCTGTGGGCCTCTCTTCAAGTTATCATATTCTGTTAAGATGTGTAAAGGGTCATTTTCCTTTTCCCACCTATTTAGAAAAGCCTGATATATGGCATCTAGATTGGCTACTGTAGTTGCAGCGAGTGACCTAAACCATGTCCTGACATCACCAGTTAAGCTCTGGACAAAAATTTTCATCCTGACATCATCATCATCAATCTCATAGTTTTCAAAATATTCTGTCATCCTCTTGGTATGTTGTTCAGCAATGTAAGTACCAGTACCATCAAAATAGGTAATTTTACCCTGATAATCCTGTGGCATAGGCCCTGGATTGGTAGGCAACTGCAGGGGAGCATATCTTTTTGCCATATTAGCAGGGAAAAGTGGGACAACTGGAAGCACAGGGATAAGAGCTAAGATAAGTGCTATGGATGGATGGGTGGAAAAGAGATTTTGGAGTAATCAAGGTAAATTGGAAGAATCTACAGCAATAGGAAGAAGGGTTTGAGAATCTGCTGCAGTAGGTTTAATTTGAATGGGTTTTTGCTGGGATGATTCGAGATTTGAATCAGCAGAACTCTCTTGATTTCCTGGTTTCCTAAGGCTCTTAGCAATCATATTTGGATTGTCAAAAATAGTTGGAGGATTTGGGTCTAGGTTTGACCTTGTGTATCGATTTTTCTTCTCTGGAGCCATCTTCTAAGTATGTTTTGGTATTTTCTAGGAATACTTGGAGGATACAAGTTTTAACAATATCTTTGAAGGAAGCTACTAAAATGTAGGTGGATTTGGGGCTTTCCTTCAGGGAGGTTTGAAACAAGGATGGCCAAACCAATCAGTGAGACAGTTGTTTAGAATCTAAATCTAAACTGGAGTTGGACTCAAGTAGCTTTTATTTACTCTTGTGATTGCATAGCAAAGACAATTTCAAAGGTTGCCTGGCTAACTTCAGGCTCCATCTGTAGCTTTAGAGATTAGACAGTAGTAACAGACATTCATTCAGTTCCCCAACGGAGTTTCCAATGATCTTATCACTCAGGTGGTTCCCCAAAACTTGTTAGAAAAGGGAATACGGCCGAGGTAACCACTAACCAATCTTTTAGATGCAATTTCTAGCCAAACTGCATCCAGAGAGGGCTCTCTCTATATAATTTAACTTTTCTTATTTGAAGCTTTTATGCTAGTTATGATGTGCAGAGGTTTGTTTTAAATGTGTTTGAATGGTGATTTCAAACAGAAGTAGGATGCAATTCTGAAAGAGTTTATTCCATTGGGCAATGGAGTCTATGAAGATGGACTGCTGAGTGTGTTTCTGGGATGATGGGCAATACTACAGAGCAAGATAATCAGTTTTGGAACAATATTGAAAGCTAGTGATTGATGGGATGTAAGCCAGGGGGTAAAGGGAAGTCAATAATCCTTTATCATGGTGGCAGAGGGAAGGTGCATGAACATTTTCAAGGAGTAGTGAAGAATTCCTTGGCAACTTTCAAAATGAAGGAATTAGTAGAAACAGAAGCATTTAAGAATTTCTGTTTATGCTAGTTCTGAAGAAAACATAAATAACAACAGGAATTGAACACGAAGTGTATTTAAACAAGTTCTGGGCTATTCTTTTTCCCCATTGTTAAGACTATGAAACATACATGAAATTAGCAAAACATAGGAAAAACAAAGACACAGTTTAGAATAACTTATTGATCCTAAGAAAGACACAGGAATTCTATAGCAGAGCTCAGAATCATCAAATCCATAGTTAGAAGGTCCAGCAACAATGCATCTCAACAGCCTTTGTATTAAGAAATATCAAACTTACAACGCAGTCCAAGAGGAGAATCACCAACCCCGAATACATCCTTGGGGAGGTATTTATAACAAAGAGATTTACAAAATATCTTGTGGATAAGATATGAAACAATAACTTAGTTTACCTACCCTATCAGAGAAAAAAATGCAGAAATAAAGGTAAGAGTTATTGTGGCTGTGCTGGCTGCTTTAACTGATGAGATATGTTTAGACCTTTTAACCCAGGAATTTGGCTAGTAGTTGTGTCTTTAATTTGCATTCCTGCGTTGTTGTCCTGATCTTTTCACCTGCTCTTGATTTATCTTTAATGTGTCCTGATCCTCGCTTGAGCTCCTTCATTTCATGTCTATCACGTGTCCTGCTTTTTGACCAAGCGTATGTAGGCAGAAAGATCCAAATTACCTAGGCAAAACTTCCACAATACTCTGCCACCATTGTTCTATAGGCAACTAATGTCTTTGTATTTTTACAAGTATTTCATCAGCATCAGTATACCTGTAAAAGTTAGGCTTGACTTCAAAAAGATGATTTATTTCATGTTCTATAAAAAACAAATTTTCCAATTTGTCATACAAGCTCTGTCCGGAAGGAGGTCCTGTGTCTTCTGAGCTGTTGGATGATGCAGTGATCTGATTTGTTACATACATTTTTACCCTGTGAACATATTGTTGATGTGATAACAATTTTTGATTGCTTGTTAGTAAACTGGGTAAACCCTTCTGCTGCAAGTTTGTGAATTTCTCTGTGAAGGCATTAATATCCATATGCATCTCTTGACACTTCATTTCCAAAGTATATATAAAATTTCTCATTGTTAGCACCTTCTTTATTGTCAAAATGGTGCCTGTCCTGTCAGTGATCTCCAAACCTGCTAACTGTTCCTTAGTATTGGTATTCAAAAAATGGATGAGCCTATTGTCCTGCTCAAGCATATTTCCTAATGATGCCTTGGCCCTTTGAATTTGCTCTTGTGCTCTTTCTATTAATTCAATTTGTTCATAGATTGTCTGAATTGACTGCCATTGGTCAGTAATGGACTGGCCAATCTTGTTCCACAAAAATCATTTTAATGTCAGCTAGAGGTTTACGTAAGGTGAGATCCTTTTCCAATGATTTTACCTTTTTGTCCAGGGTATTTACTTCTCTAGTTTTTTCTGCCACTGTTATTTTTGACTTGTCATAACTCACCTCCAATTTGGATAGCTTTTCTTTTGCCTCTTTGAGCTCTGAAATTTGAGCTTCTAGCTCATTCACTGCTTTCATCCTTTCTTCCATCTTCATGCTGGTCTCTCACTTTGTTGTTGGTGCTGCTATAGCATCTGTAGTTGTTGTACCTGTTGTTGATGTTGGGATGGTAGGAGGGACTGCTGTTGTACCTGTGGGGGGAGCAGTGGCACTTGTTGGAACTGCTTCAGGTGGTTGGGTGGTCGACTCTCCCTGCTTCTCTTTGATGGCCTTCTCCAATGCCTGCTCTGTATCTGCCAATCTCTCATTCATTCTCATCAGCAGACTTACCATGTCCTCTTCCTCTTTCTGCTGTGCAACTTTTGTAGTTTGTGGATGCACTGTAATTGGGAATTTTAATTGCCTTTTGAGGGCTGCAATGTCCTCATCCTTCTTCTTGATCAGTGATTTGATGCCCTTTGCATCTTTAGGGTTATGCCCCAGCTCGATGATGATTTATTCTAACGATTTAATCCTGTTGTCCTTAGCTAAGGAGGAAGCCTTCTCCAATTCTAATTGGGCAGAGGTATTGTGCAATTAATTTTGCAGTTTGTGAGCAAGCAATGCCTTATCTGCCAAGGTGGCATACACCATCTCCCCAGTTTGTTTATGTAACTCAATCTGGTCAATTGGATGAATGTCTTTGGAGAAAACTTCCAGATTGGTTCTTATATAATCAACAGTTGACTGAGCTTGCTATGTCTTGGGCTTGAAATGGCTGAGGATCATTTTCTTTTCCTGAATATCATAAGCAGCCATTAGCCTTTGTTGATTGGTAGGCGCTGTCCTCATCAACTGATTATAAGGCTGCATCCTTACTGGATCATTTCTATCTTTTATATCAGTAAAAGTTTTCTTGATATTTGAGCTTTGTTTGCTTTGAGGCTTGGTGGATGAAACTTGCATGCTTTGTTGCCTCTCTAGCTCTTGCTGGAATGAGCTAGCTAAGGTGCCAGGTAGTGGAGATGTTTGCTGATCAGTTCTTCCCTGACCTCTCATGGTGCTTGTGGTATCTTCCACAAATTCTTCTTCTGAATAGGGATTCAACCTCTGCCTCTTATCTCTAGTTTGCTCTGATGGTCCACTGGCAGGGGCATCCTCTTCTCTGTCTCTCTTTCTAGTCTTTTCCTAATTTTGAGGAGTTTGTAGAACATGGGCTTCAGATGCCTTGGTTTGAGCTAGGGGAGCTTGCCTTCCTCCCTGTTCTTGTGTTGTAGTGGGCTGGTCAGCCATGGTCTGTTGTTCTGTATCCATTACTTCCTTACCCTTTGCTGTTGAGCTGGCCTTTCGTGCTGCTTGCTCTGAGCTCTCAGCAAAAGATGTATCACCTCCAATGTGCTCGGGCAGCTTGAAAGGTACCTATCCAAAAGAGTCCAGGTCAAGTGTTTTCTCAAGCTATTTCATTTGTTTTTCCAATTTCTATTCTTCAATCATTTCTTCAAACAATGTGCCCTGTAGCCACTCTTGTTGATTGGCATATTGCTGGATTTCAGGGATTGGACAGTGAACATATGCTGGCAGCTTATTTTTGACTTTCCTATAGCTTATAAAATGATTGGGGTCATATGGTGCCCAATAGAAACTTTGTTTTAGTCTGAGTTTCTGCCCTAAAATCTCATTAGCTTCTAGCCAGGCTTCCCTCTGATTGAAAGTGAAAGGGCCCAGTTGATTCCTTATTTTAAGTTGTGCCTTTTTCTTGGCCTCAAAGAAATGGATTACATCTGCTTGGATGAATAGTCTAAAGTATTCCAGGGCAAACAACTGCATTGGCACATATTTTGGAAATTTATAGGGGCTCAGCTCACAGCCATATATCCGAATCACAGTGTGATTCTGGTAAAAGTAATAGTCACCTATGCTATAGCTCTTGGAGAGCTGTAGAATTCTCTACATTTCACCAGAAAGTCTGTCTGGAGGACTCGTTATTAGTAAAGAGGTGGTTGGATATATGAATAGATCAATAAATTCACAATAAGTGTAAGGAGAATAATAGACATGGTGGAAGACTGGGGTCCAAAAAATTACAGACCTTGGCTCTCCCTTGGCATCAAATTTTCTGAGGGGAACTTGAAAACTATCTGGCTGATAGTAGAGCAACAAATGATATATGCATGATGTGTATTTAAACAGTCTTTCTCTATCCATGCTCATGAATTTTTCATGGATTTTATCAACTACGTAGGTGGCATAGTCATACCTGACAGCAGGGGGTTGTCCTAGACGAAAGATGGATAATAGGACCAATGTGGTTTCATCTACATACTCACTGGTTTTGAATCCCAGGATGTAGGCTATCATGTCAATAATAAACTTTCCTACTTCATTAAACCAAGTGTCTAGGTATGGAGGAGGTTCCTGTGGTTGACAATTGGGTTTCATAAATGTTTTGCCAATTCTGGTTATCTCTGCACTTGGCAATTTGGCACCTTGGTCAAGCAGAAATCCCAAGGAAAGAGGAGTCAATGGTTCAGTTGGTTTGAAATGCAGCATCTCATTTATTGATTCAGGGGTGATATAGAATAGAACTGTCCCAGAAGGAGACATCACTGCCCTTTGAGTGGGCTCATAATTGGCATGGCATTGGTGAATGAGGTGAGGAAAAACATTTACACAAGGAAGGTAGTACATGGGCATCTTGGACTCCCAAATCCCAAAGATGTCAGTTTTGTTTCTATGTTTGTTCCTGATCTCACAAAAGGCCTGGAGATGAGATTTCTTACCCATTATGTCATTAATCTAGAAATCCTTGTTAGCTACGGGTAACCACTCCAGTTCTTTATGTGGGGCATTGAGAGGGGCCACATTAAGGGATACTGGAGCAAGGGTTGCCATCTTTATAAGTTCTCGGGTGTTTTTTGATTGAAATGTGGCCTTTTACAGTAGCAGTGGGCAAAATAGAGGCCCTGGGGCTCTTTCTAGAGAATTTGTTAATTGGAGTGCTTTGTTTTGACTCTGGTGGGCAAAATTTGAAGCAAAAGGATGAAGCTTGAAGGGTTTGTTTTGCAAGGGATGAGTAGGAATGGTTTCAAGGCCTTTCCTTTAGCAATTACTGGCCAAACAGATCTTGAGCTTGGCCTAAATTGGAGGGATTTTGCTGAGTGGGGTAGAATTAGCAGTTTCTATAGCAAAATGTGGGCAAACTAGTAGTTTCAGTGGACAATTTTGCAAATGGAAGTCAATCAAGGAGCTTGGGAGCAAGACTTAGGTGAATTCTTGTTTTTCTTAGCTTGCTGGGCAATTTGTATAGAGAGATATGCAATGTGTAGGTTTTTTAATGAATGAGTGGTCCTGGTGTGCTGATGGGGAGGCAACAGGGTGAATTTTTGACAAGCTTCTAGGACTGCCCAAACAATTTTCACAGCGAAAAATTGAAATTGAGAGGGTTTTTCACAGAATGATGGTAAATACCTATTTTTCACAATGCACTGGAGTTACTGGCTAGTTGGGAGACGATTTTCACAGTGGGGCGCCGAGCTATGGTGGTCGAGGTGGCGGACTGAAGGTTTGCTGGTGAACTTGTCGTCGTTTGCATGCAAAATCTCATTAGAATTACACAATGAGAATGGTAAAAAACAAATGTTTTTACGGTTTTTTTAAACAAAAATCGACTTTTTGGGATTTTTGGCGCTTTTTGTGATGACGTCATCATGACATAGATTTTTTGTCGTGTAGTGGTGGTACGGAAGGTGACGTGGCAGATGACTTGGCACTGAGGTGGCAATGGTGACGTGGTTGTTGACGTGGTTGTGACATCGTCGAATGATGTTAGTGGTGGGGAGCAAGGGTGGTAAGTGGTTTTATTGCACCGCTTTTGGGGTGGCAGTGGTATTGAGCAGGGGGGTCGCGATACATGTGAGTGAGCGACGCGTGTCCTTGGTATGGTGGAAAAACTGCCATTTTCCCAGGACATATCATTCGGGCACTGGGGGCATCACGACACGGTTCCACACCGTTGGATCTGAGAGGCCCGATCCAACGGTCGACGGTGAATGGTAAGTTGTGGGGGCGTGGCATGGGGACCCACTCTGATAATTTGGCTTTGTATAATGTTTTTGAGTGGTTTTGTAGTGTATTCAGCACTGGACTACGGCCGTTCGGTTTTTCACATAACCAAAGGTTAATATGAAACCCAAAGTTTTACGCACTCTAAGGGTTATTATAAGGTTCCAAGTGAACCTTATAATTGCTGAAAATCCTTATCATATGGCTATATTACCAAGGGTCGGGATATTTCTTTTTTTTGGGCATTTTTTATGTATTTATATACTAGGGGGAGGGGAAAAGTTATATAGGAGTTATATAGTAGAGTTAGGGGGTTAATATGACTATGTGGGATGGGTTTGTATGGTTTAGGCTAAGTTTATAGAGTGGAAACTTAGACATGGGGGGAATGAAAAGATGCCAAATGGTGAAGTTTAGGAAACTTTGGAAAAATGTATAAAAGACTTTTTACACAAGAAATGTGGCTTGTTTTCCCTAGGTGAAAACACATTTTCACTTAGCTTTTCTATCAAATGAAGTGGACTAAGGGTAATGAGTAGATCTCATTGCCCTTGGGGGGAGTGTTAGTAAGTGTTTCCTGGAAAAATTGGGGAGGGAAATTAGTCATGCTCCACTTGTTTTGTAACCACCTTGTCATGGCACCTTATGATTTTTATGAGATGAAACTTGTTCCAAAGGAGCAAAAATGCTCATAGACCTGCTCCTCCCATATCAAAACTTCCTACCCAGCTTAGTACACCTGACACTTTTTCTTCATTTTCATTGAGTGCATTTGAACTAGCAACCCTGATTCTTCTCTTTTCTTTTAGCTTCCCTTCTGTCTAAGTCTACCCTTATTTCTTCCAGTGCTTAGATTAAGTTGTTGAGACCCTTTGCTTCTCTACCTAACTACTTTTCTACCAAGCTTGAACTATTTGTGCAGACCTTTATTCTCTATTCTAAGACAAGTAAATTTAAACATGATCTAGCTAGGATTAGGCCGTCTGGCTAATCATCTACCGTGGCAAGATTTAGCCAACTATACATGGTGAAAATTCATCAAAATATGGAACCTTTGCAGCATGAAAAGAATGAACATTTTTGGCACTTCCCTGGTTAATCATGAAAAATGAAACCTATTGGTATAGGAAGCTAACACCTATCTTTTGCAACACCTTGTATGGACCATAATACTTTGGTGATAATTTTTTATCCTTCTTAGCTTGCTTGACGGACATTTGTTTATATGGTTGTAGCCATAGGAATACCCACTCACCTACATCAAAACTTCTTTCACTGTGATGTTGATATGCGTGTTGTTTCATTCTATTACGTGCCAAGGTGAGGTTATCCTTTAAGAGTTGGAGAACTTGTTGCTGATGCTCGATGTGATCTTCCACTGCTTGAACCTTATAATTTTGTCTTAAATATGATGTGATGGATGGTGGATGATATCCATAAAGTGCCATAAATGGGGTCATTTTTGTTGCATTATGGAAGGAAGTGTTATACCACCATTCAGCCAGAGGCAACCATTTGACCCATTATGTCTGTTTATCAGATACAAAGCAACGAAGATATCCTTCCAAACATTTGTTTACTATCTCAGTTTTCCCATCAGATTGAGGATGATAAGATGAGCTATGAGCTAACTAAGTGCCAAGACAAGAAAATAATCTTGTCCAAAAATTTCCAGTGAAAATGGGATCTCTGTCACTTACAATAATCTTTGGGTTTCCATGTAGCTTTTGAATTGTTTCCATAAATGCAGTAGAAACTGTACTCACTTTAAATGGATGAGATAATGCACAAAAGTGTGCATACTTGGTAATTTTGTCCACTACCACCATAATAACACTCTTTCCTTCGGACTTGGGTAAACCTGTGATAAAATCCATTGAAACCTCATCCCAGCATTGGCTTCAAATTGATAAAGGTTGTAATAGTCATGGAGTCTTAATTGTTTCAAGATTATTTTGTTGGCAAACCAAACATTCTACCACAAAATTTTGAATATTTGATTTAAGGCCATCCCAAAAAAAATCCTTCTAAACCCTGTGGAGAGGTGTGCAATTCCCTAAGAATCTTTTGTTTGAGTTGGGAATTCTTACATAGGTATAACCAATCCTTGTACCATAACAAATCATTTTTCCAGATAAATGTATCAGATGTATTTAGATCTTGTTGTATATTTTGAATGAGTACCCACACTTCCTTTTCATTCTTCCATTCATCCCTTTCTTCATTTATCCAATCTGGTTGGATAATAGAAATGGCACAAAGAAATGCTTCCACATCCTCATCCTTTCTTGAGAGTGCATGTGCCACAACATTTTTCTTCCATTTTTTGTAGATGATTGAAAAGTCATAACCCAATGTTGGGTGTGGAGCCTGATTATCTTCTATATTCAAAAGTATCACCACATTGGACCCCAGTTCAAAATGGGGGCGGCAACACCGCCCGTAAAATATTCGCTGCAGGGGGGATCCAAGGGGGGGCGGCTGCGACCTTTGGGAGTCCCCCCCTGGCAGGGGGTTTCGGGGGCAGTGCCCCCGAAGCTAAAAACAACTGTAAATTGCCTTGTAAAAGTATAGTAATTTCTAGTCAATCTGGGCCGTTCATTAGGCGGATGATCTGACGGTAGAACTTATGTTTAGTATAGGGTTTTTTGCCCTAGAAGGCAACCCCCTCTCTTTGTATGAGGGCATTGTATTTGAGGCGGTGATAGATGTGTATTCTGTGTGAGCGAGAAACAGAGAGGTGAGACTGTGAGAGAAAACAGAGGATATTACAGTGGATTTGCTGTAGGTTGTGTCTTCATTTGCGGATAATAGAAGGAGGACTGGTGTTCGAGGTGGACGTAGCCCAACTGGGTGAACCACGTATATCTGTGTCTCTCTGTTTTGTGCGTTTTCTGTGTTTATATTTCTGCAATATTTTATGTGTTCCATTGCTCCGTAATATATAATTTTCTAACACCCAACATCTTTGTGACCCATTTTTGCTGCTCTTCTGAAGATAATCTTTGTTCTAAAAAGTATTTAAGACTATCATGATCTGTTTTTACCTTGAAGTGTCTTCCCATTAGGTAGGGTCGCCATTCTTAAGTGCATGTAGTATTGCCAACATTTCCTTCTCATAGATAGCTTTGTGTAAATACTTTCGTTTGATTGGATGACTTTCGAAAGAAATGGGTCTTTCTTCTTGCATTAAACACCACCAATTCCATTTCCTGAGGCATCACATTCCACAATAAAGGATTTTGTGAAGTCTAGTGTAGCTAAGACTGGTGCTTGGCTCATTGCCTCTTTAAGATGTTCAAAGTCCTTTGTTGCTTCTGGAGTCCATGAAAATGTATCTTTCTTCAATAACGTTGTTAGAGGTGCTTCTATTCTCCCAAATTCTTAACAAACTTGCAATAATACCCTGTCAACCAATAAATTCTTGTAGATGCTTTATGGATGTGGGGATTTTCCATTCCTTAATGGTTTTAATTTTTCTAGGGTCTACCTTAACACCTTCATGAGATACAATATGACCCATATATTCCACCTCTTGTACTCCAAAGAAACATTTGGCTATTTTTGCATATAATTGTTTCTCCTCCAATAGCTTGAGCACCATGTCAACATGTTGGACATGATCCTTCCAATACTTGTTGTAGATTTTAGTATATCATCAAAAAATACTAACACAAATTTTCTAAGGAAGGGTTTGAAAATGGAATTCATCAAACCTTGAAATGTAGAAGGCGTATTAGTAAGGCCAAAAGGCATGACCAAAAATTCATAATGACCCTCATGAGTTCTAAATTCTATTTTTGGAATGTCTTCAGTCTTCATTCTGATTTGATGATATCTTGAACGAAGATCCAACTTGGTGAAGTAAATTGATCCATGCAATTCATCCAATAATTCATCAAGATAGGAATGGGAAATTTATCTTTAATAGTGATCTTTTTGAGCTCTCTATAATCTGGACACATGTGCCATGATCCATCCTTCTTGTGAACTAATATTACTGGAGCAGAGAAACAACTTTGACTAGGTTGAATTATACCAACCTCTAGCATTTCTGAAACCATATGTTCAATTTCACTCTTTTGGACATATGGATATTTGTAAGGCCTGATGTTTGGAGGAACACTTCCTGGAATCAAATTAATAGCATGATCATGACCACGAATAGGTGCGAGGCCCTCGGCAGTCTCAAATACCTTGGAATGATTGTCCAAGACTTTTGGCTATCTGGAGAAATGGATGATTTCAATGTGGGAACCTCTAGTGAACATAATTGTGCAATTATGCCTCACTGTTCTTTCTTTAGAAGCTTTCTCATTCCGTTAGAGCTTATTATCTTTCCTAGTTTCCCTGTGATACCCCTTAATTCAACTTCCTTTCCTTCCGAATAGAATTTCATGAAAAGTTCTTGAAAATTAAAAGCTATTGTACCCAAGGATTGTAGCCATTAGACTCCTAGTACAAACATCAGCACCACCCATTGGAATGGAAAGCATTGGGCTATTCAATACATATTCTCCCATGGATAGCTTTATATTATGGCACTTTCCTGAGAAATTTATGGTTCCTCCACTTGCAACCATCACTTGACACTCTAGTGCTGGCTATAGGAAGAAATTTAATTCCTTGGCTATCTTACAATGAATAAAATTACAGGTACTTCCTGAATCAATCAACACTATTACCTTTTCCTTCTTTATATGCCTTTGTATCTTGATAGTTTGAAGAGTGGTAATTCCAGCCAATTAATTACAAGATATGGTCAAATTCATGTCTTCCTTCTTTAGGGTTTGTTCATGGTGTATATCCTCTTCTTTTGACATTTCTTGTTCCTTTTGTTCCTCCTCTTTGCAATCTATGTAAAATAATTTCTTCTCGACACACCTATGACCTTTAGTGTATTTTCTATCACAATTGTAACAAAGCCCTTTTGCTATTTTTTCTTCCAATTGTTGTGGTCTCAACCTTGTAGGTTGTGGATGGCTAGGGGCAATAACACTTCCATCTTTATGATTGTGAGTGGTAGGCTTCCTTCTTGCCATAATTTTGCTTTCCATTTTTCTTGCCAACTTGACTTCCTTCTCTAATGAATCTGGTTCCCAAAGGCGAACCTCATGTTGGATGTTATCTTTTAAAGTCCCTATGAACAAATCAATCATATTATCCTTTGGAATATATTTTACCCTTATATTCAATTTTTGGAAGTCCTCAATGTGCTCCATCATTTAACCCTTTTGTTTGAGATTTATCAATTGGATAAAAAAAGTGTTACTTTTTGTATCCTCATAATGTGCTATCACTTCATCCGTAAAAATAGCCCAAGTGAAAATTTGTTTATGACACCAAAGCCATCGATAACATACAAACTGATTTGTTTCCAAATATAAAGTTGAAATGTGTACCTTTTGTGTGTTTTGCACATTATGGAGATTGAAAAATTGCTCCATCTGTAGTATCCATGTTCTGAGATCCTTTCCATCAAAATTCCTCATATCGATCTTTGGAACATGGTGGTTCTTCAATCTCACATTAGAGTCTATGAAATCATGATTAACATTTATTTTGTTCTCATCATGAGTTTCCTTTACTACCCTTTTGCCATTAGTAAGCATTCCTTGTAGAAACCTTGTCAAATCTGTCTTCAAATTTATTTGCAAATATTCCATGCCTTTCTTTAAATCATCCATCTTAGCTTCCATGCCATCCATTTTCGCTTCCACGCCATCCATATTAGTTTCCATACCATCCATATTAGCCTCCACGCCATCCATCTTAGCTTCCAAGTCATTCATCTAAAAAAGTTATACTGAAAATGGCACGATGACCTGTTTGGAGAAATGAAACCCTAGAATACAAAGCTCTAATACCAAATGTTATGAAACTAGCTCACAAAAAGATAGAAAAAGATAGATCAATGCCTTAGAAATAAGCCTCTTCTAGGGGGAAACCTCCTTTAAATTACACAAATGAACAATTCTTGGATGATTCAAATGGAAAAACCTCCTTTATATATATAGGAGTCTACTGGGTCACAATATAACCAAGCCGACCTAACAATAATAATATAAAGGCACAAAAATAACAATAGAGGGATTTTATGGGGCACAATAATAACAATAAGGGATACAACGACAATAGTAATGGGGGGATCACTAATATTATAGGGACCTAATAGGGTGTGTGAATAATGAGAAAAAACCTTCACGTGTTGTTCCCCTTTTCTCTTTGTCCCATATTTTGTTCTCTGTGTGCTTTTCTTGAGGACTGTAATTTTTTTTTTTTTGAAAACTAACTTTTTCTAATGATGAATGCAAGGGTGATCAAGGTGGAGAGAGGTATGGTAATGAAGCGGTGATGTAGGGATTTTATTTTTTTGACATGTGTAGGTAATTTCCTTTCCCTAGGGTTACTTCCTTGAATATTCCCAAGCCACTGTAATTCCTACAGGATCATCCTCCAGGTTTTCAGGGGATCCTGTAGGTTACAGTGAATCCTGTAGAAAACACAATACCTTTGTAAACTGAGGAAAATGAGTGGAAAAATGACAGGGATGGTGGAATGATGAAGGATAATGGATGGGGAAATAAAAATATGAGTGGAATAGGTCCCTTTTGATTCTCCTGTGATCTCTAATCATCCTCCGACTGACCTACAAACAATTTTTCATGATTTTTCTTTTCTCTTTTTTTTTTTTGAAAACAACTAGTCTGCCTCCAAGAGGTTTTCATCCTAGCTGCTTGCCCTAGGTGCCTCAAGATAGGTTTTCACCCAGAGATATTTTTATTTATTTTTACACCATTGTAATGCCCCAAGAGGTTTTCAACCCAATAGTGGGACTCAAGTGCCTCATGGAGGTTTTCACCTGAGTCTCCTTGTTTTTTATTTTTTTCCTTTTTTCTCGGTGACTTGATGAGGGAGGAGATGAGGCTTGCTACACCACCATCACTTTTTTATTTATACCATCAATGAACTCTTGCTTTGACAATGGCCTTTTGTAAACATTCAATCTGTGCCCATTAAGAAGTAAAGGAATGGCCTCTGCATCTATGGTTTTTATCTGCACTGAACCATTATCATGACATCTCTCTATAACATAAGGCCTTAACCATCTTGTCCTTAACTTGACCTTAAAGTATTTATACCTGGAATCATATAACAAAGCCCAATCATCTTCTTGAAATTGCTTATCCTTGATGTTCTTATCATGCCAGATCTTCCTCTGAATTTGAGTTACCTCTGTGTGTAGGAGGGCTTGCATTTTGAACTCATCTAGACCATTCAATTGGAGCAATCTCTCTTTTTCTGCACTGCGAAGATCTAGATCTAGTTGGGTTTCCATCCTCAATTTATTATAATTAAACTCAATGGAAAAGATGGCATTTTTTCCATAGACCATCTCATAAGGTGTGAAACCAATGGTGGTCTTCTAGGTGGTATTATTGGCCTAGGTGGCCTCAACTAGTCTATCTACCCAATCTTTCCTGTTTCTTCTAACCACTTTGGTCATGATGCCCTCAAGTGATCTGTTGGTCACCTCCACTTTCCCATTAGCTTGTGGGTGATAGGGAGTGGAGGTTATATTCTTGATATTATGCTGGCTTAGCAAGTCTTCAATCATGTTGGAGGTAAACTGGCTGCCTTGATCAGTGACTAGTTCTCTAGGGTACCCAAACTTGTAAAATACATTCTCCCTTAAGAACTCAGCCACCTTCTCCTCTATTTCTACCTTGATTGCCTTGGTTTCAGCCCACTTAGTCAAATTGTTAGTGCATACAATGATATACTGCTTTTGCTTGGAAGGAGGATCAATAGGTCAAATGAAGTCCATGCCCCACTTGTGAAATGGCTCAAAAGTCAATTGAGGTTGCAGAGGAATTTCATCTCTTGGAGTAGGCTTTCCCATGATTTGGCACTGATCACACTATCTAGTATATCTTTCACATCCTGATGAAGAGTGGGCCAATAATAACAGGGTTGTAACACTTAAAATGTTGTCCTCTTTGCTATAAAGTGACCTACACAAGGCCCATCATGACAGGTCAGAAGGATGTCAAAGACTTCCTCGTCCCTGACACACTTTCTTAGAACTTGATCTGGGTCTAACTTGAAGAGGTTTCCCCCAATTGAGGTGAAGGGGGCTATCTTCCTCACAATCTTTCTTTTCTCTTTGGAGGAAAAATTCGGTGGGAACTGTGCAGATGCCAAATATTTTTCTATGTCAGCAAACCATGGAGAGAGAAATGAAATGGTGAATAAGTGCTCATCCAATAACTGATCATCAACCAGTCCCTCCTCACATGCAGGCAAAGTTAATTTGGACAAAAATTTGCAACAACGTTTTCCTTGCCAAGCTTATCAACAATAGTTAGATCAAACTACTGCAATAAGAGTAATCATCTAATAATCCAGGCATTCACATCAGGTTTATTCATTAAATATTTGATTTCAGCATGGTTAGTATCTACAAATGTTTGATAGCTTGTAATATCATGCCTAAATTTGTTCAATGAATGCAGAACAACGAGGCTCTCCTTTTTGATCACTGCGTAGTTCAGTTCGACCTTTGACAGATTCTTACAGATAAAGTAAATGGCATAAGGAATTTTTTCATCTATCTGGCATATGGCTGCTCCTATTGTTTTGTGTGAGGCATCAAGATGTATATGAAAAGGAAGGTCCCAATTTGGCCCTTTGACAATCGGTGTAGTGGTTAACTTGTCCTTCAGGGTGTCCAGGGCCTCTTGACAAATTTTTGACCATATAACCTCGGATTCTTTAGTGAACAACCCAAATAAAAGAGAAGCGAACTTTCTCAAGTCTTTTATAAACCTTTGGTAGTATCCAGCTAACCCTAGGAAACTTCTGACATCTCTTTTCTTTTGAGGAGGTGGGACCCTTTGGATGATAACTATTTTGTTTGGGTCCACCTGCAGTCCTTGCTGAGATATTAAATGACCTAGCACAGTCCCTACAGTGATCAAGAATTCACATTTTTCAGGACTAAGAGACAGGTTCATCTCAATGCATTTGTTCAACACCTTACATAAGTTGGAAAAAGCCTCTTGGAAATCACATCCATAAGGTGTGAAATCATCCATATAAATCTCTACCACATCATGGACTAACTCGGCAAAGATACTCAGGACTGCTCTTTGGAAATGGTAGGAGCATTGCATAGGCCAAAAGGGAGGACCTTATAGGCTAAAGTACCCCAAGGACAAGTGAAGGTGGTTTTATCCTCATCTTCCGAGCTGATCTAGATTTGATTGTACATGCTAAATCCATCTAGGAAAGAGAAAAACTTTTTCCATGCCAAGCCATCTAGCATTTGGTCGATGAAAGGTAGAGAAAATGGTCCTTCTTTGTGGCTTTGTTTAACTTCCTGTAAACAACCTAATCCTCCACTTACCATTTTTCTTTAGAACCAACACCAAAGGAGGGACCCACTCACTATCTGAGATAGGGTAAATCAATCCTGCATCTAGCAGCTTTTGCAGTTCTTCTTTGACTATATCTTTAAAAGCTAGATTCATCCTCCTTTGAGGTTGCCGGACTAGGTTGAAACCTTATTTGATATAAACGTGGTGAGTACACAACGAGGGGTGCACTCCCTTCATTTCTTTGTAACTCCAAGCAAAGGCATCCATATGTTCCTTTAGCAGGTTGTACAACTTTTCTTCTTGTTGAACAGAGAGAGATGGGTTGATTTTCAAAGTAATCTCGGGGTCGAATTCTATGGTTTTGATATGGATAGGGTTAGAATTGACCAATAATAGATTAATTTGATGGTTGTTCTGGGTGTCCTTTACTACTTATTCTAAGGAAAATGTACTGGGAGTTGGCCTTTGGAGTATGTGTTCAATCAAATCATCTTCATCCGGTTGTCCCCCTCCCATGGTTGTTTCTAAGGTATAGAGTTGGGTGGAATAAACTTCATCTTCCTTCTCCTCTTCCAACCACAAAGGTAAGTCATGTTCTAAAAATGGCTAAGTAGGAGGATATAGGAGTAACTGATTGGACATATGCCCATTGTTTATGGTCATATTTCCAGCCCTAAAGATAATGTGGGCATCGACAATGGCTAACCAAGGCCTACCAAGGATGAGAGGGTAACTAGTAAGCTTAGCCTTAGGCCGGGGAACTAGGAAATTTGAAAGGTACTCCCAAGATTCAATGGAGACCATCACATCCTCCACAAACCCCTCAGGTGTCACTTTCGAGTGGTCTGTAAGTTGCAGAACTGTCGTGGTCTTTGTGAATGAACCTTAGAGGTTGAGCTTGAGCATGGTGTCCTTGGTAATCACATTAATGGAAACCCCAATACCAATAAAAGTGTGTGGGACAATGATGCCATTGATGTGAACATATACTACAGGGATTCCAGGGTCCAAATACGTTCAACAAATTACCTACCCCAACATTAAGTCGGACAACTGTCCAATGACATTAATGGTAGGGGCATCGCTTCTTTTCCTCCTCGGCTATTCGAAGCACTTCTCCTTAATCAACTTGTTGTAAATAGGTACATCTTTAATATCTTGGAGAAGTGGAATTCTGACAAATAGGCTTTTCAATTCTCCCAGAAGTTCAGTCTCTTCTAGGGTAGGTTGGAGTAGTTGGGTTAGTCTCTTAGGATATGGTGGTGGATTTACTTTAAGCATGCTTTCCTCTCTTTCCTCCTCAACCTTGCTAGGAGGAGGTAGAGGTTGGTTGTCCAGGAGTACTCTCCCAGATCTCAGGTTGATTTCCTAAATCTGCACATCATAATTAGGATAGGATGTCTCTCCATTGTATACTTGTTGTGCTTGTCTGTTCTTCAAGTTTGGATTTGGCTAGGCAAGCATCTAGGATTGTTTAGGTGGAGTAGAGTGTAAAAGATATGGTTGGGCAGGAACTGAAGGAAATAAAGCTAGAGCATTGGTGTATGGGCGCCTCCACCACTAGGGTGGTGCATTCCACTGAGGTTGTGGCAGAGAATATCATTGAAATGACTGGATGGATGGCTGGGAATGATACTGAGGTTTAAAATACCAAGGAGGAGGTGTAGACCAGGAAGGATGAGCAGTGGGGCCAAAAGAAGGTATGGATGTGGTCTCGTTCGGGTTGTAATATGCATGGGATGAACCTTGCATGCCTTGCTAGTATGGCCTAGGCCCATGAGGTCTCCTTTGGTTTATGTAGAAGAGTTGTTCAGTTACACCTTCATCTCCTTGATATACATATTTTAGTTGAGGTAGAGAAGGGCAGTTGTCTGTGGAGTGGTTTTCTTCATAGATTGAGCATATTTCAATAGAATTCAATGGACATTGGTTCCTAGGGTACCTCCTGGTACATCTAGAATAGAAAATGGCTAAGGCTCTCTCTGCTTCCTCATTTTTTCTCTTAATGTGCATAGTGACCATACGTTGACTACCCCTACCCTTTTTCCTAGCTACCCTAGAATGGTTTCTAAAGACAGTATTGATATCCTCATAGGGTAGCTGGTAGATATCCCCTCCTGATAACAAGTTTAGGGTATCTAGAAGATATTCTCTTACTCCCCTAAGCAGGACTAGCTTTAGCGACTCAGGGCCAAGTGTGCACCTGGCCCTTTTGTAGCTAAGCTGGAATAGTTCTTCATAATCCTCTAAGGATTCATGATGCCCTAAGGTCATTGTAAAAAATTCTTATTTATTGTCTTTAGACCTACAATAGTATTGATACTTATTGTTGAAGGCTTGCTACATCTAAGCCCAAGTTGTGATGATATCTCCAGGTTAACCCATGAACCAACGCAAAGTTGCATCCTTGAGAGTGGATGGAAATAGTTTCAACTTCTGCTCATCGTTCATGTAGTTATAGGTTCGAAAAATGCCAACGAACTAAAATAAGAAAGTGTCTGGATCTTCTCAGGTCAGGCCATGGAAATAAGGAAGGGTGGGGGGGCTTATATTTTTCATCTTAGTATCCCCATTGGTTTCCCTGATGGGGAAGGTACCCTCATCGCTTTCCCTATTTCCTTTGTCATTTTTGTCTTCATCCATTGGTTCAGTAGGAATCAGATATTATTATTCTTCTTCCCCTGAAAGTTCTTCAAATATGTCTGGTTTCTCACCTAAGTGTTCCTCCAATTCACATCTACCGAAGAAGAGGGAAGATTGGATGTTTGAATTAGTGGCAATATTTGGCAAACAATTCCCTAAGTTATCCCTATTCCTATGAGGCATGAAAAAAATGTTTTTATTTTGTTTTGTGCTTTTTCAAACTTTGAAAGTAATTGCAAAATTGAAATTGCAAGCTGAATGAAAACTACTGACTGAATCAAAAATTAACTACTTGATTGAAATCTTACTTGTAGAATGGAAAGCAAAGCAAAGAATGAAGAATGGAAAAGGAAGCAAACTAAATTACTTTTGCATAAATGAAACTAATAGCATGATATTAGAAATAAGAAATGGAAGAAAGAAAGCAGTAATCACATATTACTCAAGCACCACCCTGGCAATGGTGCCAAAAAGTGATGAGCACTAGTATTGCAACAAGAATGATGCAACTTTTGGGGCTACCATCTTTACTTTATCAACCTGAGGTTCATACAAACTTGTAAGTGACAGTGATGGTTCAAACACAAGTAAAAGTGATGGTTCTAATTTTTTTCATTGTTCAGTTGGTGAGAGACCACTAGAGTTTTTAAGCTAGACTTCTATGGATTCAGAAGAATATTGACTACTGATGAAAGAAGGAGAAATCCACTCTAGGAGAAATCTTGTCTACTACAATAATGAAAAGGACTGAAATCCAATGCTAAAAACACACCATTTTCTAACTAACTATTGAGAAACTATACTTTACAAGAATGAAAAGATAACATATATGAAATGATACTGTCCTAAGCAAGAAAGTCCAAAACATCAAACATTACCATTGTGCATGTAAAGGACTGAAATAAATATGTTTCTTCTTTTTATTCTTTTTATGGAAAAACAAGTGTGAAAGCTAATCTCTTTTGGTGATGTGGTGGGTGGCTTAGGGATGTTGGTGGAAGATTGGAAGGTCTGGGAGACACTTAGGTGACCTTGTGTGGCTTCTTGGAGTTTTTCCGTCAATTTGGCCTTAAAAATGGCCACTACAAGAAAACCTATAGGATGTCCTAAAAACCTACAGGATTCCCTCAATTTATATATGATACAACTGAGAGAAAAACAGTAGGTGTTGGGGGTGATTGAAGGCTTAGGAATGGTGTTTGGTGGATGGAGTGGAGTGATAAAATTCCTAGGATCACTCAACACTCAAAACCAAGGTTGGGATATGGTTGGATTTTCTCAACATGCTTGGAGAAGTTTCCATGTAAAATGATGAAATTGGTGAAGGTCTTAGTGAAAGAAAGGAATGATTATGGATGGATGAAATTGGAAGGAGGTTGCTTGCTATGAAAGCTTTCTCTACTTCTGGAACACCTGCACTCCATCAAACAATGATATTTTCCCAAAAATCATGTAAACAAGAATAATTTCAATGAGCTAGAAAAATAGAGTTTAATGACCTAGCTGTCTACTTCATGCATGAAGAAAATTTGCAGAATAAGATGAAGTCATTGATGAGATCTACTGTAAGACTGAAAATGGAAGAAATGGTAATTAAATCCTACACTTGCAAATTGATCAAATTCTAGTTCAAGTACAGTAAACTCTAAATTCTATGAGAAAGTAGAAATCTGTCTTTTTGTAGCTGCATAGGGGTCCTTTCTTCAAATAGTTGTCTCTGAAGGAGGAAGTGATGCCAAGAAACCTATTGACATATTTTTGGTGTTCCTTTTATCCCTTCTAATCTACTACTGAGGTGAAGCACAAATGGAAGCAAACTAATAAACAAACTAATCAAATCTACACTACTTGTAATGAAATACTTCTAAGGATAATTTAACCATGAATCTATGAAACTAATCTAAGCATACATATACAAGAGGAGGAGATTTTACTGCTAGGTTTCACACCTAACCCAAGAGCATCAACGCTCTGAGTTAACTCAGTACTAGATCATGAAAAATCTCATTCTCATTATCAAAATAGAAAATTACATAGCAATGTCTTCCACAAATCTAGAGCTCCAAAATAACTAGTGTTTTTACAACACCATTTCGAATCCTAATTAGGATCTATGCCTCTTTATTTATAAAATTCAAGTCTCCAATGACTTCCTTAAATCTAGGGAGGCTAGGATCCCAAACTCAAGATGAACTAACTCTTTGACACTCACTTGCTCGGCTGCCTTTTGATCTTCATGACTTGGCTGCTTGTACTCTGAGCTAGTGTGATTGATGGAGGAATATTCGAATGAGGGAGGATTAAATGAGGAGGATTTACCTCCTACAATCTGTCTTCCTTGTCCCATTCTAGTTTCATCTTTTAATATTTCCAAAATTCCCTGATTTTCTTTCACAAACCTGCATTTAATGCACATTAGTCCACTAGGCATAATCTCACTTTGACTCATCTCATTAAATGAAATATAATCAAAACATGTAATAAGTTGTGAGAAGAGTTGATTTGACTAATCTAGGAGGTGGATGAAGGTGCATATAGTTACCCTATGATGAGGCTCATCACATATTTAGGGATTTTTCGAAGACTTCAAAACACCATTATAATTACACTCCATTCTATTTGAGTAACAATAAGAAAGTAAAATCTAAGAGCTAATAATTTTTTTTGGACATTTTTTTATCATAGGAAACCAACATAAAATAAGGTGTAGTGCCTTGGAGCAGGATTACAGAGTAAACTATTCAAAGCCAAAATGAAACTAAATATCTCTAGTTAGTGTCAAAAAGCCACTTTAGTAGGGACCACTTTGGGGGCGCTCCTCTCAAACATGAGTTACGTATGAGGTCGCATTGGGGTCAAGGTGGATAGATATACCTTCTTCATTTTGTTTCATGGTGCTTGCTATATTATGCACATATGGGGATCTCTTGACAGAAAACGTTTCACAACGAACAATCCTTAATAGATATTTACAGCTTAGTTTACTTACCAATGCCTATGGTTCTAATCCATAATTCTCCCTCGAATCGATTAATTATGTGGTAAGTAGATGCAATTATTTAGGAAACCCACCTAGGTGATTATGGTGGGAAGTGTAACTGAGACAAACATTATATCACTATATTACTACTCCTAAGGGTTGATTGTAACACCTCCACTTAACTCTGGATTGTAAATAACATGAAATTACGAACCTTAGGCTAGTGAGATGGTACATATTATATGCTCGCTGAGCCAAGGATTGATTTTCAAGCCAACATGATTGTGTGCATGTTTGTTTATACATTTTGGGGTCGGTGTGCCTAGGTGAATATGCTTTTATATGTTTTGAGGTAGAAGACCCTAGTTTTGTAGATGTGAAGTTGCATACATGTTAGTAACATACATTACTATTACAAACTATGCTATATGAAAATATTATGTGGGATCAAAATTCCATGTGGGTTAAAAATGGGACCTTATAAGACTTAATAATTAATTAATGTAAAAATACTTTTAGACAAAGTCCATCAAGTGACTTTAAGTGGTGACATGTGTCAGGAGAGGCACATGCACATAAAAAGTAACAATCTTCATAATATGGAGGAGATTCTATAGGATTTGACTAGGTGGAGAAGGTGATTATACACCTTGATGTAAAAGAGAAGATGACCCTTTGATAGGTTGGATAGGGTCCCTGGTGTGTAGGATTCGAGGCTGCTTGGAGGCCCTTGAGGGAAATAGGAAATCCATATGCCACATAGCCTTGAGATATCCTTAGGTAGCTAAAATACACATGCTCGAGGTGGTCGCATAGCCAAAGGGACTACAAGTACAAAGAAGAAGGTGCACTACTTGTGTGTGGGGCTAATTGGCTATGTGAGTGTAACAACCCTTGGTTGATTTTCCATGTAAATAAAATAAGACCAAGGTCCTGGGACACATATGTGAAGATGGATGTTAGGAAAAAAACTATAATGGGCATCATTTGTGGATTATTTATGGTTATGGAAATTGAAAAAGGCATTAGAAAAGGAAAAGAGGCAAGAATTGGCATTTATTTATGAAAATAAAGGAAAATAGTAGAAAAGGAAGGTGAAGAGACACATATTTGCATGCAAGGGAAATTAGAGGAAAAATGAAGGAAAGTGAAGAAAATAAAGTGAACAATGATAAAAAGACATGAAAGAATCAGTTAACAGATTTTGTTGGTTTACCGTTTTAAAATTTTTGACTTGAGCTCTCCTTTCATTCACTCTCTTATACACTTCTACAGGCTTAGAATATTCTTGGAGCATGCTTGGAGCATTGTAGCATTCACTTGGATTTGGAGAAGGAAAGAAAAGGAAAGTAGGAAGAACAAGGAAAAAATGGGATCAACAATAACAACTAGATTTCTTTGTAGGTAACAGGTTGCATGTGTGATTTTCTTACTATCTTTTGAATGCATGGTATATGCATGTGATTCCTTGGTTACATGTTCTCATTCGCACAGATATTTTCCCGCATTGATAGTGGTTTTAGCCTTGCATTTCCATTTCCTAGAAATCCATGGTTTTGTGGGTTCTCCACTTGTTTTTCTGATTGGTGCTTAGGTTCTTAGTGGTTGTCATCTAGAACAAATCCTATGGAAGCCTTGAAACAACATGGGTTAGGTCACTAGTTCTAGGAGCCAAATGTTGGGACAAACACTCTCAAGCACTTGGTGGGCTGCGTTAGTAGTCCGTGGAGCTACAGTTGTAAAAATTGCTCTAGAGCCCTAAAAGTTTGTCAGTTAAGTTACTAGTTATTAGAGACCTGGCCATCTTGGGTAGAGAGCGATCTGGTTGATCTTAGTGATTTTTGGACTGTAGAGGTGGAATCACTGTGGTTGAGGGTTGTTAATTCTAGGTATGTTCTAAGCTAGAGCAATTTATTTGAATTTCTTTTCCACATTAGCAATCACATCAACATAAAGTAAACTACAGATAGAACATAAATATAAATTGTAGAAGACAAGAGGACACAACATGTGGTGCTAGCCAGGGATAAACCCCACAATGTGGGGAAACCCTTGATCAATTCTTCTTTTATGTTCTTCAAAGTTCAGCAAAGAAAGTGAGAGAGATAGTACATTTACAACAAAATTCAACACTTTGACTTATCTAGATTTGAGCATAGATCATTTCCTATAACGATGAGATCAGTTGAAGCCATTCTACTTCAACTAATTCTCCAAGGTGATGGCTTCACCTATCGTAGTGATGCCTCTCATTCATCATCTTAATGCTACTCATCATGCTACATCTTCCATGGTCTTATTCATCATCAAGCTACCCATGCTCATGATATAATTCATCATTATGTTGCCCATGCTTATATCATCATGCATCATTATGCTGCCCATGATTATATCATCATGTATCATTAAGATACCCATGATCATATCATCATGCTACTTATTATGCTGCCCATGATCTCATACATCATGCTACCCATAATCATATCATCATGCATCATTATGCTGCTCATGCTCATATCATCATGCTGCTTATTATGCTACCCATGATCTCATACATCATGCTGCCTTCCTTCGAAGATAGATGCTTCAGCTATTTCAGTAATTCCCAGTAGTTCCGGCTTTTCCAGCAGTTCCGACTTTTCTGGCAATTCTGACAGTTCTGGAATTTCTGGCTTTTCTGGCTTTTCTGGATTTTCTGACTTTTCTGGCTTTTCCAGTATTTCCAGATTTTTTGGAATTTCCGGTTTTTCTGGTAGTTGTGGCTTTTCCGACAGTTCCATCTTTTTTGGCAATTCCGGCTTTTCCGGCTTTTCTGTCCTTTTTTGGCTTCTCTAGTAGTTCTAGCTTTTTCGGCTTCCGGCTTTTCCAACTTTTTTAGCTTCTCCGGCTTTTCCAGCTTTTCGAGCAGTTCCATCTTTTCCAGCTTTTTTGGCTATTTTGGCTTTTCTGACAGTTCGGACTTTTCCAGCTTTTCTGGCAGTTCTAGCTATTTTGGCTTTTCTGGCTATTCCGGCTTTTCCGACAGTCCTGGCTTTTCTGGCTTTTCTAGCTCTTCCTTAGGATCTATCCTCCTACTAAAACCCAAAGACAAGTAGAGAGAGTAAGAGATCCAAGTGGGTGTAGAAATGAGTTAAAGTCCTCTTCTATTTATACTAAAACGTAGAGGTTGAATAGACATGACTGTTGAGCTTCTGAGCCTACATAAGTTGTTGGCCAACTTAACAATTTGTCCATAACATAAATAAATTCATCACTTCATAAATACTTATCGAAATTGGATGATCTTTAGATCAATCCTACATCTCTCAATAAGAGGGATCCAATAAAAATATCAGCTTGCATAAATAATATGACCCACATGGATTTTGGCCCTAGTTGCCAATTTTAACACTACCTCTCAACTAGGGAGAACTCCATCTGCTGATCCATATGTCCAACTGTACTATCTCTGCCATCAGTGCCCTACACTGCTCTGCTCAACCCTGTTCAACTCTGCTAGCTCTGCTCAACTCTTCTGGCATTGCTCTTCTCTGCTCAGCTCTATTGGCTTTGCTATGCTCTGCTGGCTCTGCTTAGCTGTACTGGCTCATCTCTTCTTTGCTTAGCTCTACTCGCTCTACTCTGATCTGCTTAGCTCTACTGGCTCTACTCAGCTCTTCTCAGCTTTACTAGCTCTACTAGCTCTGCTCTGCTCTATTCAGCTCTATTGTCCCTGTTAGCTCTGCTCTTCTCTGCTCAGCTTTGCTGGCTCGGTTCGCTATGCTTTGCTCTGCTCAGCTCTGCTACTCTCCTTTGCTCAACTTAGCTTTGTTGAACCATGAAGATGAAGAATTGATCGAGAATGTGTCATACCATTCTTCACTGACCCAAATTCAGTCTCACAGTGTGTAACACTGGTCCCAGACAAGTCCTCAACTGACCTAAAGTGAGTGTCATAGTAGGTACAACTCCTACCACTGGTCCAAGACTAGTACTCTACTGACTCAAAGTCAGTATCAGAGTATGTACCACTGGTCCCAGACCAGTCCTCAACCGACCCGAAGTCAGTGTCATAGTGTGTAAAACCCCTACCACTGGTCGCAGGCTAGTATCATTGATCCTAGATTAATGAAGGTCATCCTAGCATAGTGAGTGTGGTAGATACAGTGATGCGTCCATTGGTACTACTATGGTCCCTATCCTCTTTTCCCTGCTCATTGATTAGATGAGAGATACTTCCCATGAGTCCTAGAATGCATGGGTAGGATGCCTCGATAGGAGAACTTAATCAATCATGTCCTCAGAGGAGAACTAATCATCCTACTACATAATCTCCATGGAGAACACATCATCCAAGCCTCACAGGAGAACTAATCATCCTGCTACACAATCGTCATGGAGAACACATCATCTAGACCTCACTGGAGAACTAATCATCCTGCTACACAATCATCATGAACACATCATCCAGACCTCATAAGAGAATTAATCATCCTACTACACAATCTTCATGGAGAACACATCATCCAGACCTCACAAGAGAATTAATCATCCTGCTACACAAGAGAGCGAATCATCTTGTCCCACAAGAGAGTGAATCATCTTGTCCCACAAGAGAGCGAATCATCTTGTTCACAAGAGAGAGAATCATCCTGTCCACAGGAGAGTGAATCATCCTGTCCCATAAGAGAGCGAATCATCTTGTCCCACAAGAGAGCGAATCATCTTATCCACATGAGAGTGAATCATCCTGTCCACAAGAGAGCGAATCATCCTGTCCCAGTGCACACCACCAGGGGAGGGTGAGTCACCCTATGGTTGTATGTTGCTCCAGTAAGAACTGCAAGCCCCAAGAGCTCTCAGAGCTCAATGTATGCAACATGCAGGACCCGTTTACAAGGGTCTCTTGAAAACTCCAAGTCGTTCGGGAAAATAACAAATTTGATCTTTCCCCAGGGATCTGACAAAGTGTAGCGACCTGTACATCATCTCAGTGTGATCAAGCCTCCTTACTCATCGACTTACGATATCCCAGATAAAGTAGTATCTGATGTCTATCTGTTGCAGAAATCATTGAATACGGGTTTCCTCAATGATCGAATCCCACCTCTGGTTGTCATAGAGACTCACAGTGGTATTCATCATGTGTACTCACTGAAGAGTTTCCACAACCAGGCAACTTCGTACGAGGTCATATTCGTAGTTATGTATCTGGCCTTGGTGGCACTTATAACAATCGACTTCTACTTCTTGCTCATCCATGATATCGAAGCAAAATCCATAGAGAACCAACACTGAAAAGTGCTCTAGTGATCCTCCACACTACCTACCCATTCAACATTCAAATAATCACGCAGTTTTCATATTTTCGGCAGTGTATCTCAATCCATGAGAGATTGTGCCTCGAAGATACCTTAGAAGATTCTTGGCATCAATCTAGTGAGGCTCAACCAAATATGTGCTCACAATGCTAACTGCAAAACATATGTCCAGAATCCAACTCCCTCTTACCTCTGCAAATGAGAGGGTTTGCACCTGTCAGAAATAGTTTGTCCGCATAAGGTGCCAGTATGAGAGGTCTATCATCCACAACCTTCAGGTAATTCTTTGGATTGGTTCCACTCCTATTCAATCTCAGCTTCATCAAACAACTATCAATCCTCTCATACTACACCCGGCGTGTTTTGCTTCAAGCCATAGAGGGCTTTCTTCACCTGTATAAATGAGATTCGTTGTTCATGAATATCAAACTCCATGGGTTGTTCCGAACCTATGGACTTGCTACATGAGGGGAACGGTCCCCTTGTAAGATTTTCCTTCGGTACATCTCAGACATGTACCTTCATGCTCTTTTTGAATTCAGGCATCCCGGTCACCGTCTGACTCACAGACCTCCGGTGTTGAGTCAATGGTCATGGTCCCTAGTGGATTTGATAAAACCCTGAACTCTAAAACATCTTAGAAAATCTATTTTCAAACATGTACCTTTACATCGATGAGTGCCAGCTTGAATCCTAAACTTCCATTTCCGAGATGGACACCAGGTTCTTCTTATGATCAGGTACCTAAAATGATTATGGGGCTCCTTGCTTCTTTGAAGAGTCGACCATTTCCTTGATGACTTGCATTACCAGTCATTCCTTTGATCATTGAAGATGTCCCAGAAATCATTGTTATCTTCATCAAGATATGTGTCTATGCCATTCGGACGCTCCTTCGCAAAATGGCCGAACTTATTGCAACCAAGGCATCCCCCTTTCCTTCCACCCTTAGATCCGAACTTCCCAATGAAGTGAGCTTTAGATGGGCCATCAGAAACTTCCACTATGCCATTATGATAATATGCTCTACTTCAACTTCACCCTTTCTGAGCTTAGAAGACAGATGTGGAACCCATTGATCATTGTCCCTATTGTCTTTGGTGATTGTTCTTTCACTCTTGCTTGGACATTCTCTTCACCTCAACTCTGATACCATGTTAGTTTTAGGTATGTTCTATGCTAGAGAAATTTATTTCAATTTCTTTTCCACATTAGCAATCACATCAACATAAAGTAAACTACAGATAGAACATAAATATAAATTGTATAAGACAAGCCAAGACAAGAGGACACAAGATGTGGCGCTAGCTAGGGACAAGCCCCACAATGTGGAGAAACCCTTGATCAATTCTTCTTTTATGTTCTTCAAAGTTTAGCAGAGAAAGTGAGAGAGATAGTACATTTACAACAGAAATCAACACTTTGACTTATCTAGATCTGAGCATAGATCATTTCCTATAACGATGACATCAGTTGAAGACATTTTGCTTCAACTGATTCTCCAAGGTGATGACTTCACCTATCGTAGTGTTGCCTCTTGTTCATCATCTTCATGTTGGTCATCATGCTGCATCTTCCATGGTCTTATTCATCATCAAGCTACCCATGCTCATGATCTTATTCTTCATTATGCTGCCCATGCTCATATCATCATGCATCATTATGCTGCCCATGCTCATATCATCATGTTGCTTATTATGCTACCCATGATCTCATACATCATGCTGCCCATATCATCATGCATCATTATGCTGCCCATGTTCATATCATCATGCTGCTTATTATGCTACGCATGATCTCGTACATCATGCTTCTTTCCTTTGGAGACATATGCTATGACTGTTTCTGTGGTTCCCGGTAGTTCCAGCTTTTCCAGCAGTTCCGGATTTTCGGCAGTTCCAACAGTTTCGACATTTCCAGCTTTTTCGTCTTTTCTAGCTTTTCCAAATTTGCTAGCTTTTCCATTATTTCTAGCTTTTCCAGCATTTCTGGCTTTTCCAACAATTCCAGATTTTCTAGCAGTTCCAGCTTTTGCGGCAGTTCCGACTTTTCTGGCTTTTCCAGCAGTTCCAGCTTTTCCGGCTTCCGTCTTTTCCAACAATTCCAACTTTTCCAGCAGTTCAAACTTTTCTAGCTTTTACAACTTTTTCGGTAGTTCCATCATTTCCAGCTTTTCTGGTAGTTTCGACTTTTCTAGATTTTCCAGCAGTTCTGGCAGTTCTGGTTTTTTCGGCTTTTCCGGCTATTTTGGCTTTTGCGACTACTTCGGCTTTTCCAGCAGTTCAGGATTTTCTGGCTTTTCTGACTTGTCCTTAGGATCTCTCCTCCCAGTAAAACCCAAAGACAAGTAGAGGGAGGAAGAGATGCAAGTGTGTGTAGAAATGACTTGAAGTCCTCTCCTATTTATACTAAAATGCAGAGGTTGAATAGACATGACTGTTAGGCTTTTGAGCCTACATAAGTTGCTGGCCGACTTAACAATTTGTCCATAATGTAAAAAAATTCATAACTTCATAAATATTTATCAGAATCAGATGATATTTAGATCAATCCTACACCTCTCAATGATTGGGATCTAGTAAAAATATAAGCTACCATAAATAATATGACCCACATGGAGTTTGGCCCTAGCTGCCAATTTTAACAAGTGGCGAGTTGGTTTGGCCTCTAGAATCCCTGTTTAGTTTTGCTTTGGTTAAATCCATGGGACCCCACATTTATGCTTTTAATATTGTGTAGGGGTGATTGGATGAAAGGGAGATTTGGTTCATCCCAATCTATGGTCGGGTGCTGCGTGGAAGTCCCTGTCATGGTTGAAATTTTCATATGTTAATAAGAGCTAGTTTCCTATTATGATTTATGAGCACTTGTACTCGTTATGATGTTGACATTATGGCTAATTTTCCAAGGTTTCTATGTTGGTTATATAATTTAATCCATCTATGGATCTCGAAAGGTTTTGATAAATTATTGATTGGCTGGTGAATGAACAGAATAATAATTGTTATTATAGCTAGCTAGAGAGGTCTTAGTTCCTTCATGGTGATTATCAGATGCAGACTATTGGTTTATGATCATATATGCATTCATGACCTGTAGCTTGCATGTTTTATATATGTTTAATGAAATATTTGTCATGGACTAGACATGTCTAGGGTGAGTTCTTGCTTGAGTTTTGATTGATTATCATTTCCATTTCATTCTAGAAAGTTACAAGTGGTTCTGGGTAGTGGTCTGCAAGATAGGCCAAAAACATCGCTCAGATCGTGGAACCTCTGGCACTGAAATGAAGGATTTAGGTCATAGTTGCATGGAATTAGGCTTGTCTGTGTGGTTGGGGCCTCATAACCAGAATATTTCCTTATTTTTCATACATTTTGGTTTCTAGGTTAGAGAAAAAAGCTTTCATCTCAGGAATTGATCACGTAGGGTGGTTGTTCAACTCCTGAGTGATTTGTAGTCCCTGTCAGATGTCTGTAAGTGTGGACATGTTGACCCCACTTCCATAATTGGAACTTCGAGGTAGAGTCATGTCATAATGACACTCGTATCATGTTTACCATGGCGAGCTTGTGAGTTTCGGTAAATGTGGGAGGAAGAGGTTACAAGGTGGCATCAAAGCTAGGTTGCAACACTAGACCTTGGGGTAGGTGTGATTGTTAGGCATGCATCATGATGGTCATTGTTGTAGTTTGTGTCATCATGATGAAATAGTTCTGTGATGATATTGATATGATTGATATGTTGATGTCATTATTTATATGTACATCATGCTAATTTGGACTGATTTTGCAGATGACATAGCCTCCCGTGAACTTCCCAAATGTATGATTTCAATTATATCTCGATTTGGTTTATCTAACATGAGATTTTTGTGGGAGGTAGAAGATAAAATACGATGAGAAGAATGGTTGATTAAAGTTTATATGACTCTCCTTATATATCAGCTCAACAGTAAGGAGATGAGTACTTTCTTGATATAACAGATATACTGAGAAGCTTGAAGGTAGATATCAACAGTTGCAAGCAAGATAATGATAAGATAATTAAATCACGAGAAAGAATTTCCGAAGCTTAGGAAAAGAAGGTAAAGGTCAATATAGTGATCCTTTAGATCTTACTAGATTCACAGAGATAAGGAAAACCAAGAATCAATCATTGATAGGAGGATAGTAGTAATGGGGCATATGGTATTAGGTCTCGATCAGGATACAGGTTGGATGGGGATGACACAGTCAGAGGTAGCAAATGGTTGACTACAACTGATAGGAGAGGTAGTTCTTATGATTTCTATTCTAGTGTTGGTTCAGAGAGACATCATGGTTGCCACTATTATCATCCTTATAGGAGGAATGAGAAGAAGTACTGTCTAGATGAGTTGAAGAAAGCCAAGCCTCCTACAGTTGATGCAGAAACGAAGAAACTAGAAGATTAAGAAGCATGGTTATTTCAAATAAAGAAGTTCTTTGAGTTGCATGATTATACATATGATATGAAATCCACGATAGTTATTTTTAGTCTCAAGGGAAAAGAAGATATTTGGTGGGAAGACGTAAAGTGTGTCAGAGGCATCAAGACAGAGGAGTTGAGTTGGAATAATTTCAAAAGACTTGTTATAAAGAAGTACTTGTCTGAGAAATATTACAATGCCAATGCTAAGGAGTTCTATGAGCTGAATATGGGTTCAATGATAGATGTATTGTATACAACTATGTTTCTAGACATGTTACTGTATTTTTCATATCTCGAGGATGACAAGACAAAGGTACAAAGGTTCATCACTGGATTTCATTTAACATTTAGAGATTGGATTTAGCTGATGAGCCATCTTCATTGGAGGAAGTTGTTGGGAAGTTTAAGCATTGTTATGAGAAGAATAAGGGTAATTATGAGCCTAATTAGGATTGGAAAGGTAATGATAAGACTAAATGAAGGTGGTTTAAGAAGAAAGGAAGACCTTAGGATGCATGTGACAAGGAGAATGTAGCACCTTTTAAGAATTTCAATGCAGTTGACATAGGACATAGATTTCAGCCTAACAAGAAGAACAAAGGTGATGAAAATAATGTTGTAGCTTTGATACCACTTATTATAGCTCTGATACCACTTGTTATAGCTCTGATACCACTTGTTATAGATCTAACCCAGAAATATTATAGATCTGATATGAAAATATAAGATAATGCAAATAAACCCAGAAATATATGAAATGATTATTTATTGATCAAACCCTTAAGGTAGGCAACACCATACATTCACTCCTTAAGGAAGGAGAACACTCCACAAGCCATATGCTTGTACATACAATAATCCTTGACAATTCCTTGACATCTCTCCATGTGGAGTCTCCAGCCTCTATAAGGCCTCATACATACAATACTATGGATCATTACCATGGTTCCCTTCATACCATCGACTAATACCATGGGCCCATTACATTAGTACTAACTACTTGTGGTCCCTTACATGATATGGGTTAACCACCTTATTTATTACTATGGCCCATCCCATTATTACATTATTACCTTTGGTACCTCCCTTTGTACCCTATATTACCCCCCCTAGGTATATAACAAAGAAACCTTTCTAGTGTTGGACTTGTGGTGAAGAGAATTGTAGGAGATTTTATCAATAACATCAGGATGGAAGGCCTCAGATCTACATTTATCAGGAGGCACAAACAATTGGGGATGTTTGGAAGAGTATTCCTCAGACTTATGCAATAGTGGATAGTCAAAATTTTGATGATCAAGCATCCATTATTGAGATGGAAGGAAAGATTTGTAATCAATTTGTTTCTATTTTGATTGATCCTAGATCAAATTATATTCATATCAGTCTCGACCTGGTGGATAATTCAGTTGCTTGAATAAAGAATTGCATGCAGAATCTTAGTTGGTGTAGTTGGCTGTAGGGACCAAGGGAAGATTTCATATTTGGGTGAGATCTTATGGATTTGAGTTGCATGATGTGCCTACATTAGCACATCTAAATGTGCTTCCTCTGTGTTTATACAACCTGCTTTTGGGTATGGACTAGTTGTACATTCACAAGACTAAGGTACATTTCTATAATAAGGGTACTGAGTGCCTAGATGATGATGGGGAAAGAAGAATTTTGCAGGGTAAGAAGAAGCATACATTGGTGACAATGGTTACATCTATGTAAGCAAAGAACAGTTACAGGAAAGGATGTGTATTGTTTCTAGTTCATATTTCTAGTGACAAAAGGAAGGATGTTGAGCATGATTAATTTCTTAAGAGATACCTAGTTTTTCAATAGTTTCGAGATGTGTTTCCTGCAGAGATTTCATAGTTTCCTCCTCATAGGTAAGTGAACCTTTTTATTGAGTTGATGTAGGGATAAACACCAACATCAAAGGAACCATACATGGTGAGTGCTCCGGAGTTGGTAGAATTGATGTTGCAGCTTAAGGAAGTGCCTTATAAAGGATACATAAGCCCAACTGTGTCACCTTAGGGTGTACTAATATTATTTGTGAAGAAGAAGGATGGTACTCTTAGTTTATGCATTGATTACAGGTAGTTGAAAAAGGTGACTATCAAGAACAGGTATTCATTACCACATTTGATGACTTGTTTGATTAAGTAAAGGGAGAAACAATGTTCTCAAAGATTGACTTGAGATCAGCTTATCATCAGGTGCACATCAAATAAGAAGTTAACTACAAGACTGTATTTTGTACCAGGTATGGGCATTATTAGCTTGTAGTTCCTCCTTTTGGCCTTAATAATGCTCCACCTACTTTCATGTGCTTGATGAACAATGTGTTGTGTCCTTATCTGGAAACTTTTTTGATAGTATTTATTATAGGAATATTGATATATTCTAACAATGAGGAAGAGCATGCAGAGCACCTGGTAGCAGTGCTGATGTTGTTGAGAGAGCATAAGATGTATACCAAGCTCAAAAAGTGTAGTTTCTTTCATACTAAATTTCATTACTTAGGGAATGTTGTTTCCAAGGAAGGCATAACAATGGAACTAAAAAATATTAAAGCTATCATGGAGTGGCTAGCTCCTAGGAATGAAGATGAGGTAAAATAATTCATGGCACTAGTAGCTTATTACAAGAGTTTCATCAAGAAATTCTCATGGATTTCCTATACTATTACACCTTTGTATTGAAAAGGAAAGAAGTTTTAATGGACTATGGAGTGTGCAACTAGTTTTGAGCAGTTGAAGCATTTTCTTTCAAATGATCTGATTTTGAAGATTGCAGATCTAGATAAATATTTCATGGTATGTACATATGTTTGCAAGAGAGAACTTGGTAGAGTCCTAATTCAGGAAGGACAAATTGTATGATATGAGTCAAGGAAGTTGAATGAGTACGAGAAGAAATTTATGACTCATGATCTTGAGTTAGCAGCTATCATTCATGTCTTGAAGATGTGGAGTCATTATATTTTTGGTAGGAGGTTTATTCTAATGACTCATCATAGTGGGTTTAGGTATTTCTCTAGCCAAACCAATTTGAATGCCAAGAAAGCTAGATAGTTCACTACTCTAAGTGAGTTTTCCTTTGAGTTCAGGTACATCAAGGGCAATGATAACAAGGTTGGATATGCTCTTAGTAGAAGAGTATAGGTCAATCATATAAAAGGACTAAGTTCAGATGGGATAGATTTGGAAGAGTGGATCTTACATGCAGGCTAGCATGATGACAAGTACCGAGAGCTGAAGCATAGGTTGCAGCAATAGGGTGAATGTGATAAGGATGAGGAGTGTCATCTCACGACATATGGCTTCATTAGATTTAGGATTAAGATTTATGTGTTGGATAATTGTGATCTCAGGAAGATATTCTTGAGGGAGTTCATGTCAATCCATATTCAAGTCACCCAGCATATGAGAAGATTCATTGATAAAAGTTAATAATTTCTATCATTAGCCAAACTTGAAGAAAGAGGTGGTTGAGTTTGTCACTAGATGTTTGGACTGTTAAGAAGTAAAGAAGAGTGTAAGCATCCAACTATTTTATTGGATCCGATTCCAATTCCAGAGTGGAAATGTGAGGTCATTTCCATGGACTTAATTGCAGGTTTTCCAAGGACATCGAAACAAGATGATTCCATCATGATTTTGGTTGACAAATTAAGGTAGTTCACTTCATTACAATTAAGTCTACAAATTCAACTAGTGAGGTAGATTAGATCTTCATTTGGGAGATTGTGAGATTGTATCATGTTCCCAAGAAGACCATATCAAAAAGAGATGCCAAGTTCACTTCAAAGTTTTGGAAGGATTTGTTTGTAGTATTGGGGACAAAGTTAGCTGTCAATACAACTTATCATCTGCAAATAGATGGACAAATAGAGAGGGTTAACAATATTATTGAGGATATGTGGAGGATGTACGTCATGCATCAGTAGAGGATGTGGGAGGAGTATCTTCCAATGGTGGAATTTTCATATAATAATGGGTATCAAAATTCATTTAGAATGAGTCCATTTGAGGCTCTTTAGAGGTAAAGTTGTGATACTCCTATCATCTAGAGTGATCCAATGAACAAGGTGTTTATTGGACTGGATATGTTGGCTAATATGGAATAGGTGTTGCAAGTTATTAAGAGGAATTTGAAGGTACCACGGGATAGGAAGTAGTGTTATGAAAATCAACATAGAGCATTAAAGGAGTTCTAGGTTGGGGACCATGTGTATTTATGCATCAAGCCCGAGTGGATCTCCTTGAGGATTCGATCATGTGCCAAGTTGGAACCTTGATATTATAGTATTTTTGATATCCTTGAAAGGATTAGACCAATGGCCTACATACTTGCACGACCGCCAACAATGAAATTTCATGATGTTTTCCATGTTTCATTGCTTAAGAGATATGTCCAAGATGTTGATCACGTGATTGATTGGTCTATATTGTAGGTGGAACCAGAAGGAGAATTCCGACTAGAACCTTAATGCATTTTATAGTAGAAAAAAATCATGCTCTAAACCGAGAAATCAAGCAAGTTAAAGTCCATTGGAAGCACTTTGGCCCGATGAAGCTATATGGGATATGGTTGATTAAATGTGGGTTGTGTATCTTTGTATATTTGTTGTTTGAGCATATTTGTTTGGTTTATGTTTGGGCATATGAGTGTTGTAAATACTAAAATTAGTTGTGTTACAAAACTCCAACAAGTAGTTTGTTGTAAATACTGCATGTAGTTGTGTTATAAAAATATAATAAGTAGTACGTTATTCATGGTTTAAGTAGTTTGGTATGACATAAATGCTACATTGAGTTGTGTTATAAAGCTCCATGGGCAGCATGTTTTTTTAGTTATAAG
Source organism: Pinus taeda (assembly GCA_000404065.3). Lineage (NCBI taxonomy): Eukaryota > Viridiplantae > Streptophyta > Pinopsida > Pinales > Pinaceae > Pinus > Pinus taeda. The sequence goes on along the minus strand of APFE030099325.1, from coordinate 38,722 downwards.
AATCATTGAACACTCAGAACAATGTTCAAACAAGAAGGAGGGGTTTCTCATAGCCCTTGGTTGATTTTCCATGTAAATAAAATAAGACCAAGGTCATGGGACACATATTCCAAGCTGAAGGTTGGGTGAAACACTACAGTGGGAATCACTTATGGATTAGTTATGGCTCTGAAAATTAGAAAAGGAATTAGCAAAGGCAAATAGGAAATAATTAGCATTTATTTATGAAAGTAAAGGAAAATAGGAGAAAAGGTAGGTGAAGAGACACATATTTTCATGCAAGGGAAATTAGAGGAAAATTAAAGGAAAATGAAGAAAATAGAGACATCAATGACCAAACAAAATTAGAGAACTAGTTCACAGCCTTTGATGGTTTAGCCTATTGACAATTTTGAGTTGATCTCTCCTTTCATTCACTATTTCATACACTCTTGCACACTTAGAGTATTCTTGGAGCATGTTTGGAGCACTCTAGCATTCACTTGGATTTGGAGAAGGAAGGCAAAGGAAAGTAGTGAGTGCAAGGAAATAGTTGGATCAACAAATACAATTAGATTTTTTTACAAGTAATAGGTTGCATGTGTGATTTCCTTGTTAATTTTTGGATGCATGGAATATGCATGTGATTCCTTGGTTATGTGATGTCATTGGAATTGTGATTTTCCTTGATTAAGAATGGTTTCAACCTTTCCTTTCCATTTTCTAGATATCCATGGTGTTGTGGGTTTTCCAATTGTTTTTCTAATTAGTGCTGAGGTTCCTGATGGTTGTGGGTTGAAAAATAAAGTCTAAAAGCCCTGGAACAACTTGGGTAAGGTACTAGTTCCTAGAGTTGTAGGTTGGGACAAACTCTCTAGAGCCCTTGGTGGGTTAATTTACTAGTCCTTGGAGTCGTGATTGGTACAGAAAATCTAAGGCCCTGGAAGACTTTATGTTGAGTTACTAGTTCTAGGAGCCTTGGGAAGTTGGGTTATAGAATAACTTGATTATTGTTAGTTATTTCTAGACCGTAGAAGCGGAATCACTATGCTTGAAGGTCGAGGTGGTTTGGCTTCTGGAATCCCTTATTAGTTTGTTTTGATTAAATCCATGAGATCCCACATTCATTCTTGGAATATGCGCTAGTGTCATTGGCTGAAAGAGAGATTTGGTTCAACCCAATCTATGGCTGGGTGCTACATGGAAGTCCCTGACTTGGTTGTCATTTTCATATGTTAATAAGAACTATTTTCCTACTATTATTTATGAACACTTATATCGGTTGTGATGTTGACATTATGGATTATTTGCCATGGTTTATAGTTGGTTATTTGTTGGTTATATGATCTAATATATCTATGCATCTTGACATGTTTTGATAATTTATTGATTGGTTGATGAATGCATGGACTAACAAGTGTTATTGAAGCTAGCTAGATAGGGTTAGATCCTTCTTGGTGATTCTCAAATACATACTATGGATGCATGATCATATATGCATTCATGGCATGTAGCTTACATGTTTTCCATATGTTTGACAAAATTTCTATCATGGACTACGCATGTCGAGGTCTAGTTCTTGCTTAAGTTTTGATTGATCAACATTGCCATTGAATTTGATTGCATTATGCAAAGTTACAAGTGGTTTTGGGCATTGGTTTGGAGGCTAGCCTAAAAATGTGGCTCAGATCTTGCAACTCTAAACACTTAGTTGGAGGATTTAGGTCATAACAACATGGTACCAAGCTTGTGAATGTAGTTGATGCCTTATTATTGGACTCATTCCTTGTTGTGCATGCAACTGGGGTGCTACTGGTGAGACCTCTTATTTCACCAAGAGTGATACAACTCCTATGAGCTCCTCAACTCTATTTATCAACCCAAGGTAGGTACAAGCTTCAAGGTGACATTGCTATACTCACAGTAGATGGGATTATGATTATGCCTCCCTCAACTACGAAATTTGATCAATAGTGCTACAATTCCAATCTTTGTTTGAATTAGCAGGAAATTAACTACTGAAGGTGCAATTTAGAAGCTAGCTCTAACGATAAAAAGGAAAATTATTTTTAAATCTCAACTTGTAGATGTTATTAACTTGTGAATGTTACTGAATCAATTCATGAAAAGACAAGAGTTACACTACTTGCATAAAGGGAACTACATTATCTTGCAATCAACCATATAGCTACCAAATCCACCTGTAGAAAGGAAACTACCCTACCAAATCATAATTCAATATTTCATGCATCATCTATCTAGCTCACACTTTCATATAAATCAATGTTCTATTTTTGCTAAATCCATGATAAAGAAACTAATGCTATTCTATTTTGTAGTGAAGGAAAAGGATGGTTGGAATGGCCTAGGTGCTTCCCTTGATCATGGAGTTGCAACTGGGGGTCAACCTACTTCTAAACTAAGTCAAACATGCATCATAGGTGAAAACAAACGGTGAAACAGGCTGATGTAGGCATGCTACAAGAAGTTGCTACATGTGCCCTGTATTGCTACAGGAAGGTCTGTAATGCTACAGGAAGGTTGTTGAGAAGGTTTACGAGGTCAGAATGGTGATTTCAATGGATGGTAAGGTGGATGGAGGTTGTGGTAGATGCGTGAAAGGTTGAAAACACCCCTAGGCAAGCTAAGCACCTTAGGAAGGCATATTTTGAGCTAGGAGGTATGCTCACGGTGAGCTCAAGGAATGAACTCAAGAACACAATTTGGGATTCATCAAAGAGGGTGAAGAAGTCCTAGATGGAGATGGTGAAATGCCCCTTTCCTATAGATCCAAACAACCCTGCAACATCACATGCACATACTCTTTTATAATTGATAAAATAAAATAACTAAAGGTGGAAAAGATGATTTTAATTTAAATACCATCTAATCTATTCCAAAAAATATGATCTATTCAATAAATCAACGCCTAACATATATTAAACATATGCAAACCAAGATGAATAATATAAAAATTATTCCAATAAATCATAAACATAACAATTTTGGGTTGTGATTTTAGATTCTTCCATTCATGCTCCCATGAGAGAGATTAGATAGAGGTTGCAATCACAAGATTTTTTAAGGGTTATGTTCTAATGAAATGCATAAAACTAATAAGAATTCTAGGCTAAGAAGAACTACCAATACATAAGAGGGACCTAATCCATTGGGGTTGGGCCCAAACCCATGAGCCTTAGCCCTCTATAAATAAATAAGTGATTCATGAATAAGAAACTTGTCATTATCATTGCATCAATGTCAAATACATCACATAACTAGTAAAAAATAACCTTATCAAGTGCTTGATCTCAATAGGTTCCTAGCTAAAAACAAATCTTGAATCCTCATGATCTCTTTGGCATGTTTATTTGTACAAAAGGGTAGCTACTAAGAGGTCACTAGAAAATATGAATGTTTCTCTCACAAAACAAGAGAAGGGTGGATATTGATCTTCTTTAACTACACTTGCTTGGCTACCAATGACCTTATCTTGCTTGGCTGCCAATGACCTCCAACTGATAAGAGACTGTGTGGCGATTTTGGCAGATTAAGGGAGTTAAGGAGGTGGACAACCTCCTATAATATCTCGCTGGTGTCTAATTCGAGCTTTTGCATTCATCTAAAAAATTCTCCATTTCCTACATTTAAACCATATTAGGCCATATGACATAGCCAAACATCTTTTACCCCTAATGTGTAAAGAATTTTTTGGAAGAGATCACATTGAAGATTTCGGTCAATGCATTTCGAACAAATGAGTGTGGTTCATCTCCAGGACATGATAAAGAAAAAAATATAGGAAGAAGGTTAAATAGGGAGATAGGTTAACCTAACGACTAGAAGATAACAACTATATTTGACTGGGGGGAGAAGGGGAATGTATAATAATATTTATTTATTTTAATTTTATAAAATATATAATTATATATATTAATTATGTTTATTTAAAAATATTTATATATATATATATATTATTTCTATAAATATATTTTTTATTATTATTCAACTTAATAATGGCTATATTTGATGACATTTGACTCATTTATATTATTTTATTGATATAATCGAATATAATAATCAAAGATTAAAAATAATAACTAAACCTATTTTTATAGTATTATATAAATTATAATATATTAATAAATTATATAGATTTAAATATATAAATATTATAGCCCACAGAGGTTTGGTCTCGTGGTCAAACAGACGATCTACTAAGTTATCTGTGATGCTCTGCAGGTCATGAGTTCGAGTCTCGTCTTAACGAGGGTCGTTCGTGTGGGTTGGGTTGTTCTTCCTAGAGGTTATAGTGTAGCAGGTGGATTTGACCCGTGTAACGCCGAGTACGATACCACATTGTTGCCAATTCTGCTAGTCACCAATATATATATATATATATTATATATATATAATATTTATATATATTATAATATATATAATAATTAATATGATATATATATAAATATAATATGATTATTTATATTATATATGTAATATTTAGTAATATGTTAATATAAGAACCAAAATAAATTTTATTAACAAGCCAAGACATGAGAAACTGATAATATGGCTCAAGCCAAGGAAAAACCCCAAGATGTGGAAAACCCTTTGATCAATTCATATTATTATAAAATCTCAAAATTATGTTTAACAAGGGGAGAGAGTACAATTAAAGTTAAACATGACTTACCAATATGATGAATAATACCATTGTCCAAATGACCAAGAAGCAGCCTAGACAACTCTTTCATTAAGCTTTCAGACAACAATAGGCATACTCTTCCTTAGCTAGAGATCAACAATAGATAAAAAAACTACAAATTACTCTCCTCAAATAGCTCAATCATGGATCAACTAATGCAAGCTTCCTTGTTCATGATAGTGAACCAGAGACAGTTCAATTCTAGAAGATTGCAAGATTGTTTAGGGCATACAATAGTCCTAACATAATGCAGCGAAAACATGTGATTAACCCCAAAAGAGCTCGCACTTCCTTGATGAGATTGTAGCTTATGGTAGATTGATATTTATACTTTACAATCTCCACTAGAAATTGATCCAAACATTGTAATATCCATTAAAGTTCTTCAACCTACAAGAGAAGACAAACACTGGTTAGGACTGCCCTCAAGTGCCTATCAAATATACCCCTTTTTTCTGCAACAGTTTCGACCACGAGTGTATTGAACTTGGATTATCAAATAAGAGAATAAATACGTGCAACCTAGATGAAGTAGCCTTCCAAGTGCAATGACTCATCTAAGGTAAATGTTGATTTTGGTAGCATTAAATGTGCTCTAGCTCCGCAATTTTGTGGTGGGGCTAAAACACATGAAATATCCAAGACCCAAAAATTGTTTGGAGAAATTCCACCCAGATGAAGAGTTATTAAAATAATTAATATTCTTAATGGGGTTCCTAAGTATAAACTTAGGAAAATAAAAATATTAATGGGTATTAATAAGAATATGGGTGAGAAATTTCTAATTGACAAGGATCAAGTCTGTTTTAATCTTATTCATTGATTAGGGACTTAATCTTGACCATTGATTCATCAACATGAAAAGTATAAGAGGAAGCTTGAGGGTCACTTGGAAATAAACCAAGTGATCAAATAAGATTGATTTTTTTGGGGCGTGGTTTGTTGAGAAAATCGAACTGGTGATTTGAGTTGCAGCAGAAGGGCAGGGATAGCTACGGTTGAAGGATCTTCTACGAGACCCCAAATACAAGGCAGAGAGAGGAAGAGATGAGCCAAAGGAGGCAGCATAGAATAGGGAGGTTGATGCTTGGCCAGGATGGCCCACGCATTGCTTGATGCAGTTCTAGCGTAGGGGAAGAGCTTCCCTCCTATAGAAGTCTGAATTTAGTTGGGGAGCAATAGGATCAGTCGAGAACGTTGATGTTAGAGCTCCAAGAGGCAAAGGAGGCAGCTTAGTGCTGACGTAGAGTCTTAGAGCGCTCCACGCAAGCCCACTTAGCCACTGTGAAGGGGCAGTGCAGTTGTAGTCGGGGAGAGCCAGTCGAGTTGCTGGAATAGAGGGATTTTGCTGGGTGAAGTGAGGTAATGTAATTCAGGTTTCTGCAAGTATATTTTATCTTTGTAACTGGATAGATGAGAGGACATCCAAAGTTGTATTTAGAACTACTGCTTAATAATAGAAAACCCTCATCGTTGTTGCACCAGGTTTCCCACATTGGGGTTTTCTGGGGACGTTTGTCCAAAAATAACATTGTCCCTTATGTGCTTGTATCATATCTATTTCAGTTTATGATCTGTATGTTAGTGTAGTATACATAAATGTTTTTCATCAGTATTTAAATAATTAAATAACTTGTTGAATGTAAAAGCAAGTAGGAGATGATAAACCAGTGATTGCAGTAGGATTTCTGATGCATGGATTCAAAAAAATTCACAGTAAAGAGGTCCCACACAAACAAGTCCCAATACACACTCTAAATTGTCTAGAATTCCCTCAAGGCCTGTGGTTGTCCATTTGAAGCATCTTGTCCCTCATGCAAAAGAAAACCCAAAGAAAAAAAACCCTTTTTCCTCGTCCTCCAAGTATTCAATTATATCAGACATATTCAAGTATTGAATGATCTAAATGAGTTAGGAGGACTTCTCTATTTATATAAGATGGAGAGATTTTCACATGTCTAAATAACTCCAAGATGAACTTGATAATTTTAACATGTGGGAACATAAATTAGAAAACACATTTCTTCTTAACCAAATTTGATGACCTTTAGGTTGATTTTTTCCCTCTCGAAATGAGGAATCTAATGCAACAATTATTTCCATCCAATGAGATATCCATAGTGGAATTTGGCCCTAGTTTCAAAATTTAACACACTCTCTCAACTATCGATTATTCCACCCACCAATCCATCATGCCATCCTGTCATCATGAACCATCTTTGCATCTCGTCTCAACTCTGTTGAACACTGATATAGATAATGAAGAAGGATCAATCGAGATTGAGTCACAAGACCTTGCCACTCTCCACTGACTAAATTCAGTCCACATAATAAGGGGATGAACACCAACTGGACTTGATCCTAATATATCAAGTTGATAAACATCATGCATCCTAGACATAGGAAGTACAACAGTACATGCTACTTCCATCGGTAGTGTTATGGTCCCTATCCACTTTTCCAAACTCATTAGCTAGATGTGAGGTACTTGCCATGTGTCTCGGACAACCTCGGTAGGATGATGTTATGGAAACAACAATGAAAGAATGAATCGCATCCTACTCACAACCAGACATAAGGAAAGGATGAACCACATCCTACAGTCACATATCACAACCATCGTAGGGAAAGCATAAACCTCATCCTATGCGTATGCAAACCATCGAGAGTAGGGAAAGGATGAACCACATCCTACATGCATGCTAACCAACAATTGTAGGAATGATCCTATGCATGGGGAAAGGATGAACCATGTCCCACTGACATGTCTACATGTGACGATAAGCAGATGCCTATATACATCTCTCACTGGGGTATCTAGAGGAGAAGGTGAATGACTCATCGTTCTCATCTGCTATAGGAGACGGTGGACCAATCATCATATGCATATGTCATTAATAGTAGGGGAAGGTGAACCACTCACCCTACACACATGTCAACTGTCACAGGGGAAGGTGAACCACTCACCCTATACACAACACACCTATAGGGGAAGGTGAACCACTCAAGCTATGGTTGCTCATAGCTAAAAAACTACCCTAGGCCCCTAGGAGCTCTCAGAGCTCAATGTTCAACCAGGACCCTCCTAGTAGGGTCTATTCGTGACTCTCAACCTCTCTCTAAAGGAACATATCTTGACCTTACCAAGAGGTTATGCAGTAATATTCACATCTATAGAGCTTGACTGGTCTCCTACACATGCTTCAAATGGATCACAGAAGAGCCTCTTTAACCAGTGGGATTATAATAAATTGTACTTATTGTTATATACATTCAGCCTCAATAGTACCTCCATAGCAATTGTATCAAAAGATATAACCCTGGATGTGCTTTTCTATTTATAGTACTATCAATTGAATCAACATTAGAATATCCATAGAATCTTAGCTTCTGATAATGTATCTCAAATTATAGAATTACAAAGATATCTCAATAAGTAGCTATCCATCAATGGACTCTTAGTCTTCATCGTGAGGCATATGACTCTTAGGGTGATTATCAAGAATACTAGGAATCCTAGGAATATGTAGACCAACAACTTCACATCCTATCAAACCTTTGAGTTAGGCCTTTCATCTTTATTTCAAAACTCAAATACTCTTACATTGATAAAAGAGAGGATCATCAGTTAAAAAACATCAATACCTATTTCTTTACAGCTCAACATGGATCGTCCATAACTCCCTTTGAGTGTAGGGGAAGTGACCTTGTTAGAACATAATTTTCAAGTTGCCTATAGCCTGACCCTTTTACTACTATAAACCCTTAGATCCATGTGCCAAAGTCATACATCATAATTATACAACTTCCATGCAACCTCTGAGGGATCTAGGCATCACCAGAGTACTCATAACTAGGTACTATGAAAACATTGGGCAAGAACAGTCATTCGGTTACACTGTCAGGGATTCTAGAGCTCCCTCTGAAATATTACACCATTTGGAAATATATCCTTCATCAATCTTCTCCTTATCCTTAAAGATTTCTAATTACCAAATCCTAGCAATATACAAGCACTGACATTCTCTCTTACATGCTCTGCTCGATCATTTGACAAACCATATCCTGTTGTTGCTACATGATTTTTTATCAATATAACAATACATGATTGAATATAACTGCAATCTATATCAAGCCATGCAATGTTTCTCCGTACCAATGAAGCTATTATGATAATATTCTTGGATGTCATAGTCATCAAATCCTATCATGGTTACTATTAATATGACTCTGTTCGTGACGAAATGTTTCATTATGTAAAAATCACTACGAGGTTACCGAATTTTCAATTTCAGGATACAATCATTGTCACAGTTAGGTTACACATCAGAATATCATTGTCATGCAGAGGGCATCTATGATATAATTCGGGAATATCTCAGCCATCCCAAGCTCTGTGAATTAAGTTAGATATGTTCTATTTTTTCCAAGAATCAAATTCTATTAAAGTCACAGGTAACATAATCTCTTGCAATAGTGACAATCATCATTCGAAACTCATCTGCTAACTAGCCACTCTAAATTCTAAAGTACTAATGAAGAAACAAATATTGTTTTAGATCATAAGGTGTCTCTGCCTCACATTTGCATTAAGGATCATGAATGCTTGTTTCATAGATAATCCTAAATAAGGGTTCTTTTGTTACACAATGGTTCCATTATTGTAACAGTGCCCATGATCTCTAAAGGTGCTACATGCTTGCCCCTTTCAGACTCAAATTAGCTTCCTTATAAATTTTGAAGGAGATATCCTTGACCTATATCATAGAAGTTGGGTTTTGAACACTATTCAAGATCCTAGCTTTTCTGTCTTTTATATGATGAATGTCCAGTAATATGAAGAAATGTGATACTTCTATTATTGAAAAGGATTTTTGATTTGGAAGCCACTAAACTATTCGGTATCTTGACTTACAATGCCTCAACTATTGCAATAAAGTCATTCTGTAATGTCCTGAATAATTGTTCTTTCTGCCTTGTCACTATGAAGAACAAAATTTTGTAGATGTCTAAACAAATTACTGGTCACAATTCATGTCCTTGGAGAGCTAAAATTTGAGATGGTCTTACCGGGAACTAAATCTTGATCAAGACTTCCTTGGACCAGAAAATTCTTTTTGTAAGTCTGAACTCATTCTACATCAGATGTATAGTCAACAACTAGCCTTTAAAATAGTGAAATCTTCATGCGTGAAACTTAAGTGAGTTACGCAAATGACAATTATGTTCTATAGGCCCTAGTTCTAATAAAAAATATTTATCATACTTCTGTTCAACAGTATTTTGAGGAATTCCCTACCATAGGGTAAAAATGGCTATAGACACAAGGCCTCAAACCATATTTGTAATGAGAATTAAAACTTGAGCAACACCCAAAAAAGGATACATCAATATATGAATTGTGCTAGCTTTTGAATATCTAGTTACGGCATAGAACAAGGTGATAAAACAACCAAATTAGGGTCTGTAAAATAATTAAATTGAAACCCTATACATACCTCATTTAGACAGTAAAGAAAATGCCCCAGATTTCCAACAACTGCTCATGATAACTTTAAACAGTGAACTGTAATCTAGTTTAGAACTTCAATTCAAATTCAAGAGAATTTAGAAGGCCTGAAAAATCCATGATAAATATCGATCTGTATTGAGGTTTTTTCAAGTGTACGATCCGTAGTAATGGTCGTTATGTTCTAGGGAAAACGGATGTGATTGAATGAGTCCTCAAACTCATACAGAAGAACCTCTGAACCTAGATCTGTAATTTTCCATTAAAACTCGGATAAGAATGGCTTGCAATCTTTGATAGTCAGATCAAATTGAGTTATAGTCACTCTTTAAACTTAGGAAGACATGAAATCTCCTTAACATATAGTCATATGTTAAAAAACTGCTATATACTAAGTCCTAAGAGGGCCGAAAACACAAAGATAGTAGATGATCCAAATAAAATACAATAGATTTGAGATTTGTCAAAACCTACAGAAGATAAGGCTCCTTTGCTGACCTTATATTCTTCAATACATCTTTTCCCATAAGAAGTAATGCATGCCTTGGATGGATACTAACAAGATTCTATGTTGTGTTTCATTCCTTCTTTCTTGGGCTTGTCCTAACTTGGCTCTAATACCATGTTAAGTTTCAGTAAGATGTTCTTTTCTTAGGACATTTACTACTACATTCTATAGTAGCCCATTTTTCAAATCATTTCATTACCTTTAGTAATCACATAAATAATTGTTACAGTAACTGAAGAAAGAACAGGAACAAAAGATATAGAAGACAAGCCAAGACATGAGAACACATGAATATGGCTCAATCCATGGAAAAACCCAAGATGGGGAAAACTCTTTGACCAATGCATCATATTATCAAATATCAAGTGTTTAGCATAGAGAGAGAGAGTACAATCAAAGTAAAACATGACTTTCCAATATGATGAACAACACCATAGACAAAATGACCAAGAAGGATCCTAGAAAAGTCCTTCATATAGCTTTCAGACAACAATAGACATAATTTTCCCCAGCCGGAGGTCAATGATAAATAATGCTACTACAAATCAGTCTCCTAAAGTAGCTCAATCCTGGATCAGCTAATGCAGCCTTCCTTGTTCATGATAGTGAACCCAAGACAGTTCAATTCTAAGAATATTGCAGGTCTGCTTAGGGCATAAGGCAATCCAAACATAATGCAACAAAAACATGTGATTAACTCGAAAAGGGCTTGCACTTCCTTACTGAGATTGCAGCTTATGGTAGACTAATATTTAGACTTTAAAATCTCCACAAGACATTGATCCAAACCCTGTAATCTCCATTAAACGTATTTGTCCTACAAGTGAAGAAAAAAATTGCTCAAGACTGCCCTCAAGTTTCTGTCAAATATACCCATTTTTGCTCCAAAAACCTCAACCATGAGAATATGGAACTCGACTCATCAAACAAGAGAATAAAGGCCTCCATCCTGCTGAAGTATCCTTCCAAGTGCAGTGGATCATCTGAGGTAAAGAGGTCCCACACAAACTAGTCCCAATACACACTCTAAATTGTCAATAATTTCCTCAGTTCTTGTGGTTGTCCATTTGAAGCATCTCATCCCTCATGCAGAAGAAAACCTAAAGAAAAACAACCCTTCGTCCTCCTCCTCCATGTATTCAGTTGCCTCAGACATATATTCAAGTATTGGATGATCTAAATTATGTAGGAGGAATCCTATATTTATATAAGATGGATATGCTTTCTCATGTCTAAATAACCCCAAGCCAACCTTGATAATTTGAACATGTGCGGGCATAAATTCAAAAACACAATTCTTCTTAACCAAATTTGATTATCTCTAGGTCAATTTTGATCCTTTTCAAAAGAGGAATCTAATGCGACAATTATTTCCATAAAATGAGATATCCAAAGTGGAATTTGGCCCTAATTTTCATATTTAAAGATACGTTTATTGGAAGGTCTTGTAAATGTGGAATATTAGTCCTCAATTTTCTTAGTATATTCTTTTTTTAAAGCATTATTTAGTGAGATCCAATAGTGTTACATTCTTTCTCTATGAAAGTCTTTGATTTTTTTTTTTTACTTCACGAACATAACATTTGGCTATTTTTTCTGAAGCATCTATTTTAATCTTCCCTATCTTTTCTGATGAATTGAGCTGCATCAAGGAGGATGGAAGTTGACCCTAATTTCTAAATTTAATAGATATGTTGATTAGAAGGTCTTAGAAATGTGGAATATTTGTCCTCAATTTTCCTCATATATTCCTTTTTTCAAGCATTATTTAGTCAACTCCAACAATGTTACATTCTTTCGCTATGGAAGTCTTTGATTTGTAATTTTTTTTTCACTTCAAGAACATAACATTTGACTATTTTTCCTTAAGCATCTATTTTAACCTTCTCTATCTTGTCTGTCGAATTGAGTTGAGTCGAGGAGGATGGAATTAAGCAATTTTTTTTATCCTTGTCTATTTCAATTCAAGATGACAATGTCTTGGTGCTCTATGCCAAAATTCTTTTTCAATTGCAATGATGGCATGGGAATATGTGGATTATAATCTTTCACTCTGTGTGTGTAGTTTAATGGTATTTACTCTCACATGTAACTAAAGATGACAATATCTTGCCACTCTCTTCCAAGATTCAATTTCAATGGTAGGGCCTATATGTGTATATGAAGAGTACAATATTCAATGGTGTGTTTAGTTCTATGGTATTTAATCTAACACATTATTGTACCTATGTTGACGACTATTGCTTCGAATTAAAGTCACGTAACTCAGACTTGTCAATGATGACAATCCAAAATAGAGCTTCAATTCAATAGCTCAACCAAAAACTTGGGAATGACTTGAGGAACTATGATTAACCTTTCTATCTAGTTAATGTAAGCAATATATTTCATGAACAACCCTTTCCTATGCTTATCCTTACACACATTGTAGGGAGGTGGCTTTAACTTTTCTATTCTCAGGTCATCCTCACATACCTAATTCCCTTAAATAGATAGAGGGATAGAGGTCCTATATTGTCTTAAGGTTATCGATTTTCCCACTCCTCTATTGGGAAGAAAGGAGGTAAAACAAAAGGCCTTGAAATGTGAACCTTGATCTCTACAAATGTAAGTTAGTCAGAAGGGCACTATGTCTATAATTTTAATGGTATTTACTCTCACTCATAACTGAAGATGACAATATCTTGTCACTCTCTACCAAAATTTATTTTGAATGGTAGGGCCTACATGCGTATATGAAGGGTACAATCTTCCACTGTGTGTTTAGTTCTATGGTATTTAATCTAACACATTATTGTACCTATGTTGACAACTATACCTAGAATTAAATTCACATAACTCAGACTTGTCAATGATGAAAACCCAAATGGAGAGTCAATTCAATAGCTCAAACAAAAACTTGGGCATGACTTGAGGAGCTATGATTAACATTTCTAGCTAGTTAATGTAAGTAAGATATTTCATGAGGAATCCTTTTGTATTCTCATCCTTACACGAGTTGTGGGGAGGTGGCTTTAACATTTCTATTCTCAGGTCATCCTCACTTACCTATTTACCTTATATATATAGAGGGATGGAGATCATATATTTTCTTAAGATTATCGATTTTCCCACTCCTCTATTAGGAAGAAAGGAGGTAAAACAACAGGCCTTGAAATGTGAACCTTGATCTCTACAAATGAAAGTTATTCAAAAGGGAACTATGTGTGTAATTTTAATGCTATTTACTCTCACTCATAACTGAAGATGAAAATATCTTTCAACTCTCTGCCAAAATTCATTTTTAATGGTAGGGCCTACATGCATATATGAAGAGTACAATCTTGCACTGGGTGTTTAGTTCTATGGTATTTAATGTAAGACATTCTTGGACCTATGTTGACAACTATTACTTGGAAATAAAATCAAGTAAATCAGACTTGTCAATGATGACAATCCAAAACAGAGAGTCAATCGAACACCTCAACCAAAAACTTGGGAATTACTTGAGGAACTAGGATTAACCTTTCTAGCTACTTAATGTAAGTAAGATATTTCATGAAGAACCCTTTCCTATACTTATCCTTACATGAGTTGTAGGGAGGTGGCTTTAACTTTTCTATTCTCAGGTCATCCTCACATACCTATTTCCATTATATAGATAGAGGGATAAAGGTCCTATATTATCTTAAGGTTATCGATTTTTAACTCCTCAATTGGGAAGAAAGGAGGTAAAAGAACAGGCCTTGAAATGTGAACCTTGATCTCTACAAATGTAAGTTATTCAAAAGGTCCAAGGTATATCGAATTAAATGGGTCAAATCTTACCTTTCAAAGTAAATTTGGCTTGGCGAGTATAACAAGTACTTGCCGAGTCTTGTAGATGTGCTTGGAATTTCGATTGGAGCATGTATGAAAATTTTGTCTTTGTAATACATATTTGTCAATCAAATTTTAGGTGCTTTGCTAAGTCAGTGGGGATTTATTCCTTGGCCTTCTTGATGTATCATTGGATTTTAAACTTTTTTGCAAGAGTAATTTCCATAGTTATTGCAATGAATATCTTGAAAGTTCTTATTTATGTAAATTTTTAGTGCTGATTCTGACTCCCTTGTTTGTTGCAACTTCTTCCTTTGTATCCTTTATTTTTTATTTTCTTTTACATAGATGTATTTTTTTCTCACAATGTTGATGAATTTATGAGTCTCTACGATTCTCTGTATTACAAAATCTTTCTTGCAATGATCAACCAATCTCTATTGGATGCGTAAATAAAATTATTTGAAGAAGGTTGTTCTCCTTTTATGAACACCTTCCATGGTTGAGAGTCAATATAGATATGTATCATTAAATGTGATGTAAATTATACAAATATTTCAACTAAACTCCATGTAAAATTGACTACCTCTCACCTATAATATGACTAGTTGAGGAATCATATGCTTCTTCTCTCTGTACTTTGCCATACATTTAAAATTTTTTGCTTCATATGTTGTAAAAAATAAAGGCTTGATAGGTCTACACTCTCTTCTTGATATCCATGACTTCACACCTTTTCGAAAAATAAAACAATATTTAAGCATGCCATGTTGGGGTGAAAACAATTCATTTCTTTGTGCTCTGCTTCTAATTAGGTTAATGCATTAGTTACTTGTTTCTTAAAAATTCACAAAATGGTTTCCAAATCCCATACTAAATGAATATCCCGTGGTAGATTGTCTTACATCAATGTAACCTCCCTAAGTCAAATCTGTGTACTCTATCAATTTGAAGTAACTATCCTGTAAGTATTGAAGTCCATAATGCAAGGTAACTTTTGCATACCTTAAAATTCTCTTTATTTCTTTTCAGTGACCATCTTGGGGACTTGCATGAATCATGAGATGATCCCATGTGCATAACTTAAATTTGGCATAGTAGTAGTAACATAGATCAAACTTCCTATTGGTTACATCTTTTCTCTGTGAACATCATGAGTTGGTAACTTGATTGCTAGCTCCAAAATAATTGTCACTAAGTTGCAATAAACCATATTAAATATTTTCATTATCTCCTATGTATACACAGTTTGGATCATGAAGATGTTACCATCCATAGACCAAATCATTCCAATTTACAAAAGAGTTGTTTCTAACTTGCAATCAAACCATATTGAATCTTTTTAGTATATCTGATGCATACTTAGTTTGAATCACTAACATGTTGCCATCCATATACCATACTTCCATTTTTACGCAATACATTATAATGGATTAGGTTGAAATCTATCAATTCGAAGACATATGTAGCATCATATTTTGTTTTTTAATCATCTTTGTATGTTACGAATATAATTAATTTATATATGATCTCCCTTCGTTTTCTTTAGAAAAAATACATCGAGATTGATGTCAGGGTTGTTGTGACGTGCTTCTTTTGAAATTACATTAGTTTCCCAAATGATGTCTATGTTGTTGTTCTTGGATTCTCTATGAAGCTTAATTCTGCATTAACAAGAAACCATCCCTTTCCAATTTCTAGGGTGCCTCCTCCATCTACGTCTACATCAACCTCCCCAAATTTTGGCCTCAGAACTTCCTTTACAACAATAGTAGCATCGTCCTCTTAAATAAGATCAGGAGGACTACCCTCCATCAACGCTTCTTCATCTACATAGCAATTCCTCCCTTATGTATGGAATTTGAAAAATTTTGTTGGGTTTGTTCCAAGATCTATACTTCATCTAGAACGATAAGTTCCTTCTAATGCAAACTACCAGTTTCATTATTTTTCTCTACATTCTTATCCCTACAATCTCACAAATCCGCTTTTGAACTGGAACATTTTGAGGAATACCATGAGGCTGCTCTTCTTGTTGTCCTAAAATATTCCCTTCTTTATTCCTGAGATGTTACAGGTGGTATCAAAGCTATGGGTGAAATATAAACCTCACGAAGGAAGCCGTAAAAATTAGTTAGACCAATTTTCATCTATGATGATTATACCTTTGTTTATGGAACCTTCATAGAAGGAAATACCACAATCCAGTCAAAGAAATTTTACATCAATGAAGATTCCATAGTCCTAAATTATCAGAGGGCCAAAATTAATCAGTTCATAAACAACAAAAAATATGGTCTAGTTGAATCCCAACTTATGGAAAGAAAGTGTAATTTGCTTGTGATATGCTTCATTGCTTAGCTGCTTCTAATCCCAATTTCATGCAACATTCTACAACTCTTTTAGTGGTAAAGTGAAGTGGGACTCTGTGGTATTCTTTCAAAAAAAACACTTGATTAACCATTTTCATCTTCCCATCACAATGCAAGCAACCAAAAATATAGTGTCACATTTATACTCAGTGTTCTTTGTCTTTGTTACACCAACACATATCTCTATCTTCAACAAAAAGTTATATCTGGCTCTTTAAACGAAACATATGTGCATTCACAGTTCAATATGGGTGATACCATGCAATTAATGGATTGCATATCTATATTTAAATGCTCAATAAAATAAAGAGACCCAGATATATGGTTGGAAGTCAATAAATGGCTCGACTTGAGCAAAATAAAAAGTGTGCCTCAGCACTACACAAAATGAATTTATAATGTATTTTGAAGTGAAATACACAGAGGTTTAAGGAATTTGCTAATGTAAGGTAAAAGATGTATGATATAGGTAAAATATCATGATACATGGGCCTTGTAAAATATCAAATGTGTGGGACCATCATGCCCCTAGCTTGGAATGTTGCACACTCTTGAGCAACTACCCTCTCCTCTAGTGTTCCTAATCTTTGTCTTGCTATTCCTTGACAACTGGTGAGCACCATTACTACGGAAATAATGCTAAAAATCTTGGGCTACCTACTTTACTCTTATCAACCTGGTAGTTCGTAACAAACTTCGAAGCGACGGTGTTGTATACACAAGTACTCGTTCTTACTACAAGTTGTCACTTGGTTAGCTAACACAAGATCACTAGGAGCTCAAGCCAACTTTTATGGATTCCAGAAGAAGCTCTATATGTGATGAAAGGAGAGAAAGACTACTCTATAGATACTACTCTAACTGCAAAAAGGAGAAAGACTAGAATCTAAAGCAAACCAAGTAAATTCTAATTAACCAACTAATCCTACTTTCACAGAAAGCACTATGAAAACCATGAAAAGAATGCCATTATCTATTCAAAGAAGTAAAAAACATCTAACTAAGCTATTTTTGGAAGTAAATGAGCAGAAAACATCTTTTTGGATTTTTAGGTATTTTTATGTGAATTTGTCATGCATGTAATTTATTTGTTTGTGAATGTGGCAGCGAATAGGTGGCGTTAAAGGACGGTTTTAGGACTTAAGAGGATGTAGGATGGTCTGGATGGGTCCCAGGAGGTCTCAAGTGGCCTTCTGGAGGCTTTTCCCACACACAAGCTTCAAAAGCAAGCCTACAGGAAAATCTACAGGAAAATCTACAGGAGCAAAAACAACTTTCTACAGGAGGCCTACAGGAGGACACAGGAAATCTATAGGAGGAAAAACAACATTCTACAGGAGGCCTACAAGAGGAGGCTGAGAGCAGTTTTCACTGTTTTTAAGGTGTGAGAGTGGGTGGAAAAGGTGGATGAAGTTTGGAATGACGTGTTAGGGCACCTAGGGTCTACCAGGAATCATTAGGAGAGAGAAAGATGATTGGATTTGCTCAAGGAGAGAGGAAGAAATTATATGGAAAATGCAGGAAACTAAGGAAAAATTGAGGGGAGACTTGAGGGACGGGTAGGGCATGGATCAGATGGAGGATGGGATGGTTGATAGGCTGACCTGCTGCTAGGAGATATCTGTTGCGTCAACAACTGGCAGTCAACCAACGAGAGCAAGCAAGGAATGAAATAAGTGCATCTAGAAAAACAGAGTTTTCCATCAAACTAGTCTAAACTATGATCTATGAAAGGAAATGATAATAACTACTACAAGAAAGGAAATCATAAAAGAAGAATATTGTAAATTAATAAATGAGCATGATGTAGAAGTTATGAAGCAAAGCAAGACTAGACTATTAACCAACTAAAAAGCTTCAAACACTAGAATTCCTATGAATGAGGAAAATCTATGTTTTTGGGGCAGCAAGAGGGTCTTTTCCTCAAATCATGGTCCCAAATGGAGGAAGAGAGGCCAAGGCACTGTTGCTAGCCTTTCGAATCTTTTCTTTACCACTGCTTCACTTGCTATAGAAAGCACAAATGGAAGAAAACTATTGAATTATCAAATGCAACCTATTCTTAACCATAAAAGAAATACATGTAACAACAACTTAATCTACAAACTGAAATAAAACATACAAATACAAGTAAAGAGGAGATTGGCTACTTGTATTGGTCCCTAACCCAAGAGCTTTATCTCTCTAAGGTAACTCAGTGCTAACTCAAAAGGAATTCCATCTTTATTTCCAAACAATAACAAGATTACATGGAACTGTCAAAATAATAAGCTTGAGCTTGACGAGAGATTACATAAGCAAAAGTACAACAAAAATCCAACCAAAATATGACCCTAGTGAGGTCCTATGCCTCTCTAATTATACATATTAAGCTACCAATAGCTTCCTTAAAATCAGGGAGGCTTGGCTCCAAAAACTCGAGATAACCATCAGTCATCCTCCACTTGCTCGGTTTCCTTCTAGTGCATGACTTGGCTGCTTGTACTCTGAGTTGAATAAAGGGGAATTCGAAGTGAGGACTAATAAATGAGGGGGATTCCCTCCTATAAGTCCTCTCCTTTGTCGACTTTGAGTTATTACTACCATTTGTCCACTGGATCCTTGACTTTGACCTCAAAATTCATCAATAATTTGTATTAAACATATATTAGACCACATGGCATCATAACTAACTCAACTCACTCTATAAGAATGAATATAATTAGAAAATCATACAATAAGCTAAGATAATGGTTGATTTGACTAGGTTAGGAGGTAAAATGAGCCCATATAATTACCCATTTATGAGGCTCATCATCATCCCCTACTAAAACTGCTACTCATCCTCTCATAAACTTAGTCCATCTCCTCATATTTTATGGCCTTGGTGGCCTCCCTAGCATCCCATGCTTCTGATGTGGTCTCCTACTCCTTGTCATAGAATCCTACCTTTCTGTCTATCTCTTCCCACTGCTCCTTCTCTTCTTCTTCTCTTTTGCCTTCCACCATGCCTAGTAGTAGTGGGGGACTCAATTTGAGGCCAATCCAATTGACCTTCAGCCTCTACATGGAGCCCTCGTACATCGAAACTCTCCTTAACACCTCCTTCATCCTCATTAGGGAATGATATTCCCTGATCTGTAGACTGTGTGGTAAGTTGCTCCATCTCCTCATACATGCATGCACATAGTCATCCCCAGGCAGCCTTTCCATATCCTCAAGTAATCTTGGAAAGGAATTGTGCCTCTTTGTGCCAAAGTCATTATTTAAAATTGCAACCATTGGTCCTTGAGATACACGCCATAGGACTTTTTTGGTGTTCTACATTACAATTCCTCCATGGACCAACTGGCCATGCATGCTAGTTGGGTCTCTTTCTCTTGCGGCTACCTTCATAGTAATTCACTCTCAGTTTCAAGGTGGTTTCTTGTAATCGCTTCTCTGTGTCTGATAGCAATCAACTCTCTGCCCATTTCTCTGAGTTTGTTCTCCATATGGCCAATATCCTCAACTCCTTTGGATTTGGCTATTTGCATCCACCTATGTGTTCTTATTCTCTCTTTCTCTAATTCAAAGAATAGTGGAATTGAAAATTTTTGTGGAATTATTCTTCCCCCCTCAAGACGATTGTAGTAGGAGCCAAGACTGTGTTGGGGATCAGGTTCTTGTAGCTCTATTTCTTCCTCCTTTCCCTATGGCTATCCTTCTATCCTTTTCTCAAGCTTTTGGGTCTCTTGTAGTTTTAACAGTGTCTGTTGTAGAACTGTCTGTGCCTCCTGTATGACTATTTTTGGGTCCCGTAGTTCTACCTTTTATTTCCATGAGGGAGATCTAGGAGTCCCCCTTTCATATGTGATAGGTGCCTTAGAAGGGGATTCCTTTCCTTAGGTAGAGGTTGAATCTTCAATTATAATTGGCACTTTTGAAGAAAGCTGAGGTTTCCTTGTTTTGATTCTTGTGCTCTTCCTAGCCCGGAAATACATGGAGGCCTGCCTTTTCCTCTTTTGTTTTGGCTTAATGGGTGTACTGAGGGCAGTGAAAGTAGCTACTACCTCTCTTTCCAGAGTCTTAGGGGACACTTCTCCTTGTTCTTTCTTTTCTGCCCCTTTTTCTCCTCCTTCTGTCTCTTTTTTAGTCTATGTTTGCTCTATTTCTTCCTCCTCTGTTTCTTCAGCTTTCTCCTCCTCTATCCTAGTTTCTTCCTTCCTCCCTTCTTTTTCTGCTCAGTCACTAGTTGCTTCACCTTCTCCCCCTTGTTTCTCTTCCTCCTCACTGCCAGTAGGAATGATATCATAGTTTAGGGTCTTTATGTCATCCTCAGCTATCATGTTTCGAAAGATTTCCCATGCTATAGGGAGTGTAAATGTATGGAGGGCTTCTTCCACTAAAATTTTGATTAACCAATGGTGAGCTAGCTACTCTGAATTTCCTACTTGAAATTTAGTGCTGGAGTCAATGAGAGACTGCAGGAGGAAGTAGGGGATGTTGAGCTTCTGAGGGGCTGGAGTGTCCATGCCATACCTTAATTCATGAAGGATTCTAAAATGGTAACCATAAACAATGTTGTACCTCCCCTCATAGGAAATATATTTGATTATTTGGTAGCTAACCTCATTCCAAGGATATGGTATGCTAGCCCCTCTACTGTCATTTCTATCCTCTACAGGGGTTTCATTGTTTTGGAAAAAGTTTTTCTTAGCAGCCTAGCCAATTGGTTTCTCATCCTTACTCCAAGGCAGCCCAAGAGGAAGGGCGGTGACGCTACTGATAAATTCAGGGGTTATCTGCATGGAAAGACCTCTAAAGGTGACATTGGCATGTGTTCTGGTGTGAGGGACCAAAGAGTGGGCAAATTCTCGAGCAATTTCCTCATCAAACCCTCGGAATTTCTCAAAAAAGTTCATTCGATGTGCCCTTGTGAATATGTACACTACTTGGGAATGTGCATGGAGCCTAGAGGAGTTGGTGGGCTCCTTCCTCATAAAACCTCCTGTCATTTTGTTTATTCTTCTTTGGGAAACCAAATGTGGAGAGGAAGAAATTTTTTTTTGAAGAAAAATAGAGAAACAGAGAGACTATGTTTTTTTAAGAAATAAGCAGAGATTTTTTATGTATTTCCTCCAACTAAGGCTTGAATTCACCCTCGAATTTAAACCACTGCTTGCATATTTTGATATTCAATGGAGGTATGCATGTAACCTACCTCCTCAGCCCGAGAATCATGCTAAAACCTGTGTTTTCTCCCTTCAAAACAACTCACTGGCCCTCCTGTAGAGGACTGTTGTCCCTCTTGTAGAATCCCTGTAGGTGCTCCTGTAGAACCTGTAAGTGCTCCTGTAGAAGACATCGAGAGCAGGAATATGGGAGAGATCAATGGATAATGATGGTTACAAGGCTATGGGGGCATGAAGAGATTGCATGAGTGGAGTTTCGAGGAGAGAATGAAGGAAAAGGTGGTGAGAGTGCTTGGGGAGGAGTACTTATTACTTTTTATGGATATTTCCGGTGATGGAGGGTGAGATGGCAAAGTGTACGTTGGGCATATTTGGACCGTTGGTCCCCACCTACCTTGTCATCTTGACCCTTTCCTTGTAATCATCCCTCATGATTGCATCAAATTTCACACTTCCTCCACTACCTATCCTTGACATCTTTCGTGAGTTGACTGTGCGCACGTGTGGGTGACATCTTCGGATGAGTGGAGTCAACTAGATGAAGGTGGAAAAGTTAACCGACCACCTTTCCATTTTTCAACCTCAACCATCTCGTTGCTATTGCATGCCTTCTAATTACACAGATGCAAATAGAGGAGCGGGTTTGTTACTTACCTGAGATCCGAATGCATTTGCTTTGAGGTGTTGTGGCTCTCTTTCTCTGTTGCATGCCTTTGTTTCTTTTGTTGCATGCTACCTACTTGATGATGTGTGGTTGTGCCTTTTGTAGGTACTTCTCTGGCTGGATCTGAGCTTCAAGTGTCTTCTTCAACCTTAATATTTGCACTTTCTTGCTACTAATGCTGGATTTTAATGGGATCAACTACTCCAAGAATTCCTATAGGAGCTCCTATAGCTACTTCTCCCCTTGAAACTTCAGCTTCTTTATGTGCTTGGAGCAATGAGGATGATGCCAGAGATGTAGATAGAGATGGAGAAGTAATAGGTAGACATCAGGTGAGGTTGATGGTACTATTCCCTTTCTTACTTCTTTTTTTTCTTTGTTTTTCTAAAGAATTGTTTTTTCTATGTTTTTCTTGGACAGGAAGAAGAATGATGCTTGGGGTGTGATGCAGGATTGGAAATGATGGCAAGGAGGTTTGGAGAATGTAGGAGGATTTATATATATTTTTTATGAAGCTTCCATATTCCTCAAACTTCCTTTTATATCCATTTTTGTCTCTCTGTAATTCCTACAGGAGCCTCCTGTAGAAAACACAAAGCCTCTTGTAGAAAACACAGTTTCTGAAAAAGAACCACAGTGAGGTGAGAAAAATGCCAAGAATGATGGAGAATGGTGTGAGAAGGTAGGATAGGTGTTGGTGTTGGTTTTAGGGCTCCCTTGGCACATTTTGCTACTTCCTGTAGTCCTCCTGCAAACTTGCAATGCAACTGAAAATTCATTTTTTCTCTCTCTCTCTCTCTTTTTTAAACAACTAGGGCACCTCAGGGAGGTTTTCACCTAGGGATCTTATTTTTTCTCTCCCCTTTTTTGACATCACTGGGCCACCTCAAAAGAGGTTTTCAACGCAATGATGGGACTCAAGTGCCTCATGGAGGTTTTCACTTGAGTCCTCACTTTTTTTTCTTTTCCTTTAGTGAGTGGGTAAAGTGGAGGCTAAGGCATGCTCCACTACAATCACTGTCTTATTCAAATATTCAATGAACTCTCGCTTGGAGAGGGGTTTCTAGTAGACTTTCAACTAGTGTCCATCAACAAGCATGGGGATGGTTTAATAATCAATGGTTCTGATCAAAACTAAACCATTTTCATTGCATTTCTCCACAATGTAGGGTCCCGACCATCTTGTCCTTAGCTTTCCCTTGAAATCTTTGTATCTTGAATCATAGAGTAGTGCCCAATCTCCCTCTTGGAATTGCTTCTCCTTGATAATTTTGTCATGCCATATCCTTCTCTGAAGATGAACTACCTTTGTATGGAGAAGGGTCTGCATTCTATGTTCATCCAATCCATTGAGCTGAAGTAATCTTTCTTTTTGTGCATGGCTGAGGTCTAGGTCCAGCTGAGCTGCCATCCTCAGGGTATTGACTTCAAATTCTGTTGACAGCAAAGCCTTCTTCCCATAGACTAGCTCATAGGGTGTGAACCCTGTGGTAGTCTTCCATGTTGTGTTGTAGGCCCAAGTGGCCTCAACTAATCTGTTCACCTAGTCTTTTCTAATTCTACTCACTATCTTTGTCAGGATCCCTTCCAATGCTCTGTTAGTGACCTCCACCTACCCATCGGATTGTGGATGGTAAGGAATTGAAGTCTTGTGCTTGATTCTATGATGTGTGAGTAGGTCTTCAATCCAATTGGAAGTAAACTGACTACCTTGATCTATCACCAATTCTCTTGGATACCCGAACTAGAATATGTTCTCTCTAAAAAATTTAGCTAATTTTTCCTCTATCACTGCTTTTAGTGCTCTTGTCTCTGCCCACTTTTTCAGGTAATCGATGCACACAATGATGTATTGATTCTGCTTTGAAGGAGGGTTGATAGGCCCCACAAAGTCCATGCCTCAAATGGCTCAAAGGTTACTTGAGGTTACATGGGCATATCATCCTTTGGAGTAGGTTTCCCAATCCTCTAACACCGATCACACTAGCTGGTATATCTCCTCACATCCCGATGAAGAGTGGGCCAGTAGTAGCCTGCTTGCAGTATCTTGAAGGCGGTTCTTTTTGCTGCAAAATGACCTCCACAAGGCCCATCATGGGAGGTGAGGAGGATGTCAAAGACCCCCTCCTCCCTGAAACATATTCTCAAGATCTGATCTTGGCCAAGTTTGAAGACATTTCCCCCAATCCAGGTGAAAGGGGTGCTTTTCCTTACTATCTTGCCCTTCTTCTTTGAGGACAAGTGTGGTGGGAATTGTGTTGAAACCAAGTAGTTTGATATATCGGCAAACCATGGAGAGAGTACTGAGATAGCAAACAGATGTTCATCTGGCATTTGGTCATCCACCATTCCGTTTTCACCTGTAGGCAAATTTACTCTAGACAAAAAGTCAGCAACAACATTTTCTTTACCAGGCTTATCAATAATGGTTAAACCAAACTATTGCAGTAAAAGTAACCATCTAATAATGCGAGCATTTACATCCAGTTTGTTCATTAAATATCTAATGGTAGCATGATCAGTGTGCACAAAGGTTTGATAGCATGTGATATAATATCTGAATTTGTTTAATGAATGTACGATAGCTAGGAGTTCCTTCTCGGTCATTGTATAGTTTAACTCGGCCTTTGACAAGTTTTTGCTTATAAATTATATGGCATAAGGCAAATTTTCATCAATTTTTCGCAAGGTTGCTCCTATTGCTTTGTTTGAGGCATCTATGTGAATGTGGAAAGGTAGGGCCCAATCTGGGCCTCTCAGAAGTGGGGCAGACACAAGCTTGCTCTTCAAGGTATCTAGGGCTTCTTGACAGTTTTCTGACCATATAAACTCAATATGTTTACCTAAGAGGCCAAACAAAGGAGAGGCTAGCTTGTTGAAATCTTTAATGAATCTCTGGTAATACCCAGCTAAGCCTAGGAAGCTTCTGACATCTCTCACTTTTTGAGGAGGTGAGACCCTTTGGATGATGGCAATTTTGTTGGGGTCCACCTGCAATCCTTGTTGAGATATTGCATGACCTAGCATGGTCCCTTTAGTCATCAAAAATTCACATTTTTCTGAACTAAGGGATAGGTTCATCTCAATACACTTGTATAGAAATTTTCCTAGATTAGATAAGGCTTCCTTAAATTCAGAGCCATCAGGAGTAATGTCATCCATGTATATCTCTAAAGAATCATGAACTAATTTAGAGAATATACTCAATACCACTCTTTTGAAAGTGGCGGAGCATTACACAAACCAAAAGGAAGGACTCTGTATGCAAAGGTACCCCAAGGGCAAGTGAAAGTGGTCTTATCTTGGTCTTCCGGGCTGATCTGAATCTGATTGTACCCGCTAAACCCATATAGGAAAGAGAAAAAAAAAATTCCCTACCAGACCGTCTAACACTTGATCTATGAAAGGTAAAGGAAAATTCTCCTTTTTAGTGGCTTCGTTGAATTCCTAATAGTCGACACGAATTATCCACTTACCATTTTTCTTTGGCACTAGCACCAAAGGAGAGACCCATTCATTGTCAGAGATGGGATAGATGAATCTTGCATCAAACAATTTATGTAGTTCTTCCTTAACAATATCTTTAAGTGTTGGATTCATCCTCCTTTGACGCTACCTGACTGGCTTGCAACCCTCCTTCATGTATATATGATGAGTACATACTGAAGGGTGCACTCCCTTCATCTCCTTATAACTCAAGGCGAAGACATCTAGGTGTTTTCTCAGCAAGCTACACAGTTCCTTCTCCTCAGAAGTGGATAGAGATGGATTGATTTTCAAGGTTCTTTTTGGGATGAATTCTATAGTCTTAACATGGAGAGGAGTGGAGTTGGCTGCACAGAGACCAATTGAGGAGTTGTTTTGGGTTTCTCTTACTATGTCCTCTAATGGTGATACACTAAGAGGTGGATTATGAATCAGATGTTCAATCATATCATCCTCATCTTGCAGTTTCCCCCCCATGGAAATTTCTAATGCACAAAGTGGTGCATAGTAGACTTCATCCTCATCTTCCTCCTCCAACCAGAGAGGTAGATCATGTTCTAACAAGGGTTGGGTAGGAGGATATAGGATTAACTGCTTGTACATATGGTCATTCTTTATGGTCATATTCCCAGCTTGACAGCTGATGTAAGCATCGGTAGTAGCCAACCAGGGTCTTCCCAGAATGATAGGATACCCAGTGAGCTTTGCCTTTGGCTGGAGAACTAAGAAATCAGCAGGGTACTCCCAAGAATCAATGCAGACCATCACATCCTCCACAATCCCCTCAGGGATCATGGTGGAGTAGTCTTCTAACTATAACATGGTTGTGGTCTTCCTCAAGGAGCCCTAGAGGTTGAGTTTGATAATTGTGTCCTTGGTCGTAACATTAATGACAACTCCTAGATCAATCAAGGTGTGTGGGATCATGGTGCCATTGATGTGGACATTGATTGCTGGGATCCATGGTCTAGATACTTTGGTCAGATTACCTACCCCAACATCAGGTCGGACAATTTCCCTATGACATTGATGGTTGGGGCATCTCTCTTGTGCCTTCCTAGATGCCTAAAGCACTTATCTTTAATCAACCTATTGTAGACAGGAACATCTTTTATGGCTTGGAGAAGTGGTATCTTCACACATAAATGTTTCAATTCCCCTAGGAGTTCAGTTTCTTCTGGGGTAGGCTAGACTGTCATGCACAGTCTCTCAGGAAAGGTTGGAATTTCTTTAGGTTCACTTTCCTCTTTATCTTCCTCAGCCTCCCTGGGTGGAGGCTATCTATCTAGGAGAACTTTCCCAGATCGCAAGTTAATTTCCTAAATCTCCACAACATAAGTTGGGCATGATGGTTCCCCACTATACACTTGCTCAGCCTATCTATTATTCAGGTTCATATTCAGCTACGTAGGCATTTGGGGTTGCTTTAGAGGAGTAGGAGGTAACGGTTGTGGCTAGACAGGCGGTGGAGGCAAAAGAGATGGAAGAGAGTTGTATTGGGGCCTCCACCCTCTGATGAGGTGCATTCCACTGAGGTGATGGCTAAGCATAGGATTGAAATGAATGGTTAGCTGGTTGGGCATGGTATTGAGATGTGAAGGACCAAGGAGGAGGTGTGGAATAGGAAGGATGAGCAGGGGTGCCCCAAGAATGTACGGAAGTTACTTTGTTGGGGTTGTAATATGCCTGAGATGTCCCTTGCATCCCCTGCTGATATGGTCTAGGTCTAGGCAGCCTCCTTTGGTTTATGTAATAGAGCTGTTTAGTGACTCTCCTAGCCCCTTGATATACAACTTTAAGTCTGGGTAAGGAAGGGCACTTGTCTATAGAATGATTTTCTTCACAGACTAAACAAACCTCTATAGAGTTCAATGGGCATTCATTCCTAGGATGCCTCCTAGTGCATCTAGGGAAAAAAATGGCCAAATCCCTCTCTGCTTCCTTCTCTTTCCTTTTGATATGCAAAGTATATATTTGCATGGAAAGAGTCTACAAAATATCACTCTTGAAGTCTTCCAGAATGTTTCCAATTTCTCCTTTAATGGTTGAGTTAGAGGAATTGGTACTGGCTATGGGCTGACTCCCCCTAGCTTTCTTTCTGGCTACTCTAGAATGGTTCCTAAAAATAGTCTTTATGTCCTCATAGGACAGTTGGTAGATGTCTCCCCCAGCCAGTAGATGGAGGGTGTCTAAAAGATCTTCCTGAATTCCCCTGAGCAGGACTAGCTTCAGAGACTCAGCGTAAAGTGTACACCTGACCCTTTTGTAACTAAGTTGGAACCTCTCCACATAGTCTTCTAGGGACTCATCACTTCCTATAGTCATTTGCAAAATTTCTTCTTTAGTATCTTTTGACCTAGAATAGTCTCAATACTTGTTGTTAAATTCTTGCTGCATCTGAGCCAAAGTTGTGATGCTATTCCCAGGTAATCCCGTGAACTAGTGAAATGTTGCATTCTTGAGAGTAGAAGGGAACAATTTCAACTTTTTCTCATCTTATGCATAGTCATAGGTTCGATAGATAACAACAAAATCAAACAAAAAGTTGTCAGGATTTTCTGTAGTTAGACCGTGGAAATGAGGTAGGGCGGAAGGGCTTATATTCTTCATTTTGGTGTTTCCATTAGTCTCCTAAATGGGAAAGGTACCCTCTATTCTCTCTCCATTCCCCTAGTATTTCTGTGTTTAGCCATTAGCTCCAAAGGAATGTTTTCTTCTTCTTCTTCTCCTATAGGCTCTTCAAATATGTCTGGCTATTCACCTAAGGGTTCTTCTTGATCACAGCCACCCAAGAAGAGAGAATGTTGGTTGTGTGAAACAGTGGGGGTGTTGGGAAAATTTTTTCCTAAGTTATCTATATTCCTATGAGGCATGAAAGGAAATCTTTTTGGTTTGTTTTTGTGTCCTTTTTCCCCACACTGATAGTACCTGTAAAACTGAAATTGATTGAACAAAACAAATTGCAACTAGCTTAAATGAACTTGCTCAAATGAAATTTGAAGAATTGAAGAGGAAAGAAAGGAAATGCAGAACTTGAAAGAAAAGGATGACTAGTCTACTCTTGCTAAAATGAAATTTGCAGAATTGAAAAGGAAAGCAAGGAAACGAAAAACTTAAGGAAAAGAAAGGACTAGTCTACTTTTTCTGAAATAAACTATTATCAGAATGTTGCAAGAAGAAAATAGAAGAAAGCAGTAATCATAAAATACTCTGACGCTTCCCCAACAATGGCACCAAAAAGTGGTGAGCACTAGTATTGCAGCAATAATGCTGCAACTCCTGGGCTACCTACTTTACTCTTATCAACCCAGTAGTTTGTGACAAACTTGGAAGCAACAATGTTGTATGCACAAGTACTAGTTTTTACTGCAGTTTGTCACTTGGTCAACCAGTACAAGATCACTAGGAGCTCAAGCCAACTTCTATGGATTCCAGAAGAATCTCTATATGGGAGAGAAAGACTACTCTACAGTTACTACTCTAACTACAGAAAGGAGAAACACTGAAATGTAAAGCAAACCAAGTAAATCCTAATTAACCAACTAATCCTACTTTTGCAGAAAGCACTATGAAAACCATGAAAAGAATGCCATTATCTATTCAAAGAAGTAATCAACATCTAACTAAGCTATTTCTGGAAGTAAATGAGCAGAAAACATCTTTTTGGATTTTTAGGTATTTTTGTGAATTTGTCATGCATGTAATTTATTTGTTCATGAATGTGGCAGTGAATAGGTGGCATTAAATGGTAGTTTTGGGACTTGAGAGGATGTAGGATGATGTGGATGGGTCCTAGGAGGTCTCAGGCACTCTTTTTGAGGCTTTTCCCACACTCGGCCTTCAAAAGAAAGCCTACAGGAAAATCTACAGGAGGACACAAAAAATCTACAAGAGGAGAACAACGTTCCACAGGAGGCCTACAGGAGGAGGGCGAGAGTAGTTTTCACTATTTTGAAGGTGTGAGAGTGGGTGGAAAAGGTGGATGAATGTTGGAATGAAGTGTAAGGGCATCTAGGGTCTACCAAGAATAGAGAGATAAAGATGATTGGATTTGCTGAAGGAGAGAGGAAGAAATTCTATGAAAAATGCAGGAAACTAAGGCACAATTGAGGGGAGACTTGGGCGACCTGTAGGGCATGGATCATATGGAGGATGGGATGGATGATATGTTGACCTACTACTAGAAGATATATGTTGCATCAACAACTAACAGCCAACCAACGAGATCAAGCAAGCAATGAAATAAGTGCATCTAGAAAAACGGAGTTTTGCATCAAACTAGTCTAAACTATGATCTATGAAACGAAATGTTGATAACTGCTGCAAGAAAGGAAAGCATGAAAGAATATTGTTGTAAAAAAAGAGAATGGCATGATGGAGAAGTTTTGAAGCAAAGCAAGATTAGACAATTAACCAACTAAAAATCTGCAAACACTAGAAGTCCTATGAATGAGGAAAGTTTGTGTTTTTGGGGTAGCAAGAGGGTCTTTGCCTCAAATCATGGTTCCAAAAGGGAGGAAGAGAGGCCAAGGGACTGTTGCTAGCCTTTTGAATATTTCCTTTACCACTTCTTAACCTGCTATAGAAAGCACAAATGGAAGCAAACTATTGAATCATCAAAAGCAACCTATTCTTAACCATAAAAGAAATACATCTAACAACAACCTAATCTACAAACTGAAATAAAACATAAAAATACAAGAAAAAAGGAGCATTGCTGCTTGGATTGGGCCCTAACCTGAGAGATTTAGCCCTTTGAGGTAACTCAGTGCTAACTCAAAAAGGATTCCGTCTTTACTTCCAAAACAATAACAAGATTACGTAGAACTGTCAAAATAATAAGCTCGAAGTTTAGCAGAGTTTACATAAGAAAAAGTACAACAAAAAGCAAACAAAAATCTGACCCTAGTGAGGTCCTAGGACTCTCTACTTATACAAATGAAGATACCAACAACTTCCTTAAAATTAGGGAGGCTTGGCTCCCAAAACTCGAGATAATCATCAATCATCCTCCACTTTCTCGACTGCCTTCTAGTGCATGACTTGGCTGCTTGTACTCCAATTTGAATGAAGGGGAATTCGAATTGAGGAGTAATAAATGAGGGAGATTCCCTCCTATAAGTCCTATCCTTTGTCCACTTCGAGTTATTTCTGCCATTTGTCCACTGGATCCTTGACTTTGACCTCAAAATTCATCAATAATTTGCATTAAACACATATTAGACCACATGGCATCATAACTAACTCAACTCAACCTATAAGCATGAATATAATCAGAAAATTATACAATAAGCTAAGAGAATGGTTGATTTGACTAGGTTAGGAGGTAAAATGAGCCCATATAGTTACCCATTTATGAGGCTCATCAACAACCTATCTTGCATTTCACCCAATATATCTGGTTCTCCTTGCTGATAAAATCCATTATAATCCTTTATTATTTTATAGTCCTTTTCTTCTTGGTCTTGATTAATTTCATTTGACCGTATTACTAATATTAGGGGGTTAAATATTAAGCTAATATAATGCACTCCCAACTTTTGCATTAACCTCTTGTAGAGAGGTTTTCTAGAGAGGGTATTGTGTAATTTTAGAAGTGAATGGAGCTCTCTAATCTACAGGTTGGAAGGAAAGGCTTGCCATATTATTTGGAAACCATATGTGGCTTCATCTCCTGATAGTCAGAACATCCTCAAAGTGTAAAACGACTTTCTATTTCCTTTCCTTCCAAATCTGTGCTACCTATTGGTCTTTTGTCAAGATATTATGAGCTATAATGATGGTTTAAGGGTTAGGGTCCTCTACCCTAATCTGTATGTGATAAATAAACTCTTTCCTTGACTTCATCTTCTCTTGTTTGCTCTCATTTCATCATGCCTTAGCCAAGAATCCAAGGCTAAGAATTGGACATACCCCACATTCGAGTTAGGATCCCAAGAGGGTGAGTATGAAAATACAAGGTTGTGGAGGTATAATTCACACAAACTACCTTTGTGATCCATACTGCAACCCCAAAAATATTTGATGAAATATCTAGGAGTTTGTACATGAAATTTTCCTTACTAGTCAAAATGAGAAATATAATACCTACACCATTTCTCTTTCAGGAAAAGAGTATATGTCCTTGTTGGTTGCCTACAACTAGTTAGTTCCAAGGACAAGTTTTCCATGACTCCCAAAGAAGTTTTGTTAAATTTAGGTATGTTCTATGCTTCAACCAATTTACTTAAATTTTTCATATTAGCCCAATGACAATATTTAGATTAGCAATCACATCAGCATGATAGTAAAATGAAGATAGAACATAAACATAAATAGTAGAAGACAGGCCACGACAGGAGGACACAAGATGTGGCACCAGCCAAGGACAAACCCCAATGTGGGGAAACCCTTGATCAATTCTTCTTATAATCTTCAATATTTCACTAGAGAGAGATATATTACAAATATACAATTCTGAGATTTTATGACGGTAGTAGTAAAGCCTTGACCAGAGAGGTAAATGCTAGTGAAATTGGGAAAAAAACCTTTCAAGATGATTCATATGACACCAACTAGATGCTCATTAAATTGAGCCAAACATGGTAAACACTTGACCCAATATACCTCCCAAAATGTTGTTGTCTTCTAGATGCACTAGCTCTCACTGCTTCATAAGTCAGGACATCAACCCTCAACCCTTATCTTTCACTCAGACAACAATACATGGCTTCAAAGGCTGAGGTGCACCAAGGTGATACGACACTACTATGAGGCTATCAAAGTTTGGCTTGTGAAACCCTTTGACTATCCTTTTCTGCTGGCTATGGCCTGTGGCCTAGACTAGCATCAAGATTGGCTTATGGTCTTCCACCAAACAACTTCCAATAACCATCAATGCAGTAGTATAAGAACTCCTCTTACTGTCATTACCCAATCTACATACCTATGTTGATTTGATTAGAGTCTTTAGGGTAGACATCTTTTATGCACAACCTCACCTTATGCTACAACACCTTTTCCTTCCAAACAATCCTTGACCTTAGCTGTGAATTAGGACTTATAATATTTGTGGCTAGGTCTTCTTTTGTTGTGGCTAAGGGTCACTTCTTGACTGCATTTTTAGATCCTCCTTATGACAAAGGATTAGGGCTTTATTGTTGATGTTGATGAGAGCCTCCTCTACTATGTAACAGGCCTCAATTTACTTAATATTATGCCTCTCCTTAACAATGAATTAGAGTCTCCTTTAGCTGCGTCTAAGAGCCTCCTTGGACAATGGATTAGGGAATCACTTGAAAACATATTAGGGAATCACTTTGACTGTATATTCTGTTGGCATTATGGCACAGGTTTGGAGCTATGGCACAGGTGTTGTCCTTCATGGCAACCTTCTTTGGTATCAGATCTCAGTTCAGGCACTCAGAAAGTAAAGAAAGACATATACGCAGGTTCATCTAGACGAAGGCGCGTATACACGCGGGTTATACGTTACAAAAGTGCGTATATGTTGGGGATCACTCTTTTGGTCCATGGCAGTTAGATCTTGGAACTTGAACCTATGTTTTGGACCATAGTGTCTCGTCAGATGTGCTGATCCCCAGTTTTGGGTTCATGGTATTGAAATGTTATGGTTTTGGACCATGGTATTGGGGAAGGCCTAAGACTATAAAAGAGGAAGGGGATCTTGTGAAAAATCACCATCTGAATTATTATTGAAGATCTGATAAAGTGTTAGAGCTGGTATATTGGGTGGTGATGCAGATCTGGATCTGAAGGAAGGAGGAACCTTAGCGCAAAAGGAAGGATAAATTCTGTTCATGGGTCATAATCTTTAAGCCTGAATGATAGTATCTTTGTATGATTTTGATATGCTAGATGTGGCGCTTGTTTGATCTATAAGTCTGAAAATCTGGGTTAATTAGTGATTGAATATCATGAAGAGTGTGTTGTCCTTTATAGATATGTACGTAGGTTTAGTGAAGCAAAGGGGCATATACACGCAGTTTAGGTGAAGTGAAGGTGCGTATACGCAGATTGTTCCATACGCAGATGCGTATGCACGCGAGTTACAGACTGTTGAAATAGCGTATATTCTTTAAGTGATTATCTAACTGTTTCTGCTTATTGCTGCTGTGTTCTGGGTTCTGTTGTGTGGTTTCTGGTACTGTGTTTTGGGTACATCTGGCAGAGATGTATCTACTTGATTTCAAATCTAGTTGGTGAAAAGGAGTTTGGTTGATGAATAATTTCTTGATGATTGTTTGATGTTCATGGATCCAGTCTGAAAATTGATGAAATGTGGTCCCTGGAAGAAAGAGAAGGTTGTAGCCTTCTGTAGGCTAGCACCTACGCACTAGTATCTTGGCTAGTGCAAGAGATAAGGGGGTTGTAGCTCCCTTCCAGGAGAAGCTGGAGAACGAGAGAGAGTTGTAGCTCTCTGCAGGTTGCAGCCTGCATACTGGTAAAAAGACTGCACCAGTATATTGTAAAAGAAGTGTTCTAATTGAAAAGAAGATAGAGACGAATTGCAGCAGGTGGTTTTCACCCACATTGGGTTTCCACCTTATATCTTGTGTTCTTGTGTGTGACTATCTTTCTGCTCTGTTTTACTGTCTCTGGTTACTGTTATTTGATTCTGCATCACAGATTAACAATCATCATCAGAAAGATTAAGTAAAGCAAAAGCTTGTTTTGTATACGCGGGTTTCCTTCTGCATAATCACGTATATACGCGGGTGCATTAAACTAAAGCAGCATATATCAGTTGTTTTTGAAAAAGGAATGATTATCTTGATAATACTGATTCACCCCCCTCTCAGTATTATTTCCAACAATTGGTATCGGAGCAAGTCCTTCTGAAGAAGCTTGATCGCTTGAAGGAAGATCTTTCATCATGAGCAACTACGAGAGGGAAGCATCAATCAGGCCACCGGTTTTTGATGGGACAAACTTCGTATATTGGAAGGTAAGAGTTACTACCTATCTTCAATCTCTTGGTACTGAAGTCTAGGATATCATAGATACAGGGTATACTTTTCCATCAGCAACTCCTACAGATCTGGCTGAGAAGAAGAAATATGAAACAAATGCAAAGGCGGTCAATACCTTATTGGGATGTCTATCGCAATCAGAATTTGTCAAAGTCATGCAGTATAAATCCGCAAAGGAAATTTGGGAAAAGATTGTTCTAAGCTATGAAGGAGATGATCAGGTAAAATGAGCAAAACTTCAAACCCTCAGGATTCAGTATGAAAATCTCAGGATGTACAATCATGAAAGTGTGGCTAACTATTTTCTTCGTGTAGATGAGATTGTTAATTGTATGAAAAATTTGGGTGAAGAAGTAAAAGAGGCTGTTGTGGTTGAAAAAGTTCTAAGATCTTTGTCCCTTAGGTTTGAATCTAAAGTTTCTGCAATAGAAGAAAAAGAAAAGCTTCAAGACCTTAAAATGTCACAGCTACATGGAATTCTAACTGCTTATGAAATGAGGAAAGGTGGACCATCAGACAGAAGAGAAGCTGCCTTCAAGTCTGGACACATATCAGAAGAAGAAGAAGAATCAAATTTTGTCAAAAATCTTCAAAGGGGTTCTGGAAGGTTCAGAGGTAAGTTGCCTTTTAAATGCCTTGCTTGTGGAAGAGTAGGTCATTATGCTGCAAAATGTCCTTATAAGGATAAAGGAAAGGAACCTGCTAGATGGAACAAGAAACAGGGTGCAAATAAGAAAAGGCTACTAAACTCATGAAGATAGTGATGGTCTATCAAATAGTGATGAAGATGAACGAGGTAACTATAAGCTTTTAATGGCATTTGAAGATGATGATTACATGGATGCTATAGATGTGGATGGCTTTTATGATGAAATTACTAGACTCAAAAGATGTTTAGATGAAAGTAATGTGATCATTGACTCTCTACGATCTCAACTTGATGAGAAAGAAAAATCTCTTGAGAAGTTAGAATGTGAAATTGTTGGCCTTAGAAAAGAAATTGAGAAAACAAAGGCTCTTAATCTTAAATTTGTTAAAGGATCTAAAACCATGGATGGGATTACCAGTGTGCAGCGTTCCCTTCTAATCAAGACAGGTCTGGGGTATAATGGAGAAGCATCTCAAGCTTCCACCTCTAAAAGTTATCTTGATGCAGCAAGAAGGAGTGAGCAAAGGCCTAATAGAAATCATCAGGTAAATGAGGGACAGTCTTCTTCAAGAATGAACAAATACTATCAAGAAAATCGGGGGCATGTTACCTTACAGACAAATAGAAGCTACAATCAGCCACACGTAAAATCTTCCCAATTTTCTTCAAGAATGGATGGCAGTAGAAACTATAATCGGTTGGGTGATAGTCGCAGGAATTTCTTCAATGGCCAATGTTTCTCTTTCCATAACTTTGGTCACAAAGCAGCTCAATGTGTTGCCTATAAGACAATCATGACTAGAGAAGCACAAAAACAAAGAAGTATGCTGGCAATCACAAAGAGGACCTATAACAAATTTTCCACCCTTGAAAGTGAAATTGAATGCTCTATTTGTAATAATTTTGGTCATGAAGATTCTGAATGCAGGAGCAGGTTTTGGAAGACAACTCAGAAGGAACATATCCCAAGTGTCAAAACATGGAGAATGAAGGAACCGCAACCGGAAAGATGTGGGATAGCTTTATATGTGGAAGGACAAGAAAATGAATGGTACATCGACAGCGGATGTTCGAAGCATATGACAGGTGATAAAGAAAAACTTGAATCATATACTACTTTAGAAAAGGGAAAGAAAGTCTCTTTTGGAAATGATACTCCAACAGCCATAAAAGGAAAAGGCATTGCTCAGTTGAAAGAGGATGTCAAAGCTGGAAATGTTTCGTATGTTGATGGTTTGAGGCATAATCTATTAAGTGTTAGTCAAATGTGCGATAATGGAACCGAGGTAACATTTCGAT
>APFE030099324.1:342637-381513 GCA_000404065.3 Pinus taeda | reverse complement strand
TATTGAAAGATCTACCGATTCTGACCCGAGAGAGCCTTCTCATACCTCGTAGGGCTAGCTACGAGGTGAAATGGTTTGATGTAGCCTTGAGAGTTTGTCTATCTCAGCCTAGGTGAATTCCAAGCGCTAACATATTGGCGACCATATTGGGGAGAACAAATTTGTCATTTTCTCATTGATGTGTGTGTTTCATAAGTCTTAGACGGAGTCTGAAGATACGCCAGGTAGCCTTCGAACACGCTCTTGTTTTACATCAGCGTTAGTAGATAAACGCTGCTTCAGTCGATCTCCGTGAAGCTTTTGAAACCCTCACTTCATTGACACTTTGCCCCAGTACATGTATCAAGTTCAGATCTGATTGTTGATGGTGAACAACGATCAGGCACTTGACAGGCTGAAATCATTCACTGGCGACTCCTTCACTAAAGAATCCAGCGATCAGTGCTTCATGGTGACTTCACTGCAGAGAGATCAGTAGCTTTGAAGATGGATCATATTGCAAGAAGATATGCTCCCTTGAGCCGAGATCACATCCCCGATTTTCCAAATAAAATTCCAAAGGTCGATTGGTCAAGAAATTTGCATATATTCAATGATGATGGTAAGAAAGATGTTGCTTTACATCTAGTTAGATTTCACATGCATATTTGCAAGTTGAAGGTTTATTTTCCTAAAGATTGCTTGATGAAGATATTCTTGGCCACTCTGGAAGGTAAAGCCCAATCATGGTATGAAAGTTTTCTGCCTGCTTCTATTTACTGTTTAAAGGATTTTCATGTTATGTTCATTGAAAGATATAAGGACTCTTATCCATCATTGAATTTAGTTCAAGACTGCTGCAAGCATGCTTATAGTTTTATTGAAAGCCTTGAGAAATATTATGAAGATGATAATTTTATGGATGATGAGATCATGGAGG
Source organism: Pinus taeda (assembly GCA_000404065.3). Classification (NCBI taxonomy): domain Eukaryota; kingdom Viridiplantae; phylum Streptophyta; class Pinopsida; order Pinales; family Pinaceae; genus Pinus; species Pinus taeda. The sequence goes on along the minus strand of APFE030099324.1, from coordinate 380,594 downwards.
TTCTGTATGAAAATCCGTTTCAGCAGCACACAAAAATCTTAGAGGATACTTGTCAAGATCAGCAGGTTGAAGATCATATGGTTGAAATTGATGAAAGAGAAGAGCTTGTTTCAGATCTGCCCATAGAAGACAGCAGCATGCAACCCATCAAAGAGAGCTCTGCTGTTGAGATCATAGACAGAGTTTTGGATTCAGATGTTCATGAACAGCAAGGTGAGATCTTTGTGCAAGTAAGTGATGAATCTCCTTTCAATAATTCAGTAATAAATGATAGTTTGAATGCCCTATCATATGAAGATAATCATTGTTTAAGCAGAAGGAAACAAAAGGCATTGTCTCCTTTGTCTGAAGAGGAGATAGATCAGCTCTTAAAAGGTCTTGTTACAGCCGAAACTACATCAGATTTGCAATGCCTGAATGCCTTCTCCAATGAATCAGGTTCCTGAAGGAAAACATCATGTTGGATGTTATCATTTAAATTCCCTATGAACACATCCATTTTATGCTCCTCTGGTATATCTTTTACCCTTATATTCATTTTTTGGAAGTCCTCATTGTTCTCCACCATTGAACCCTTTTGTTTGACATTTATCAATCAGCTGAAGAAGGTGTTTCTTTTTGTATCCTCATAATGTGCTATCATTTCCTCCATAAAAATTGACCAAGTGACACTTTTTTTATGAGAGCAAAGCCATCAATACCATACAAGCTGATTGTGTTCTAAATATAAAGTTGTAATGCATAGCTTTTTGTATGTTTTGCACATTATGTAGCTCAAAATATTGCTCCATCTGTAGTACTATGTTAGGGGATCCTTGCCATCAAGCTTCCTCATATAGATCTTTAGAACATGGTGGGTCTTAAATCCAACATTAAATTCTATGTAATCATGATTGACATTTATTTTATTCTCATAATGAGTTTCCTCTGCCAGGAAAAATTTCTTGAAGCAACTTTGCCAAACCTCCTTTCAAACCTTCCATGTCTTTCTTCAAATCTTCAATGTTTACTTCTAAACCATCCATCTTAGCTTTCACACCACCCATCTTAGCTTCCACACCATGCATCTTAGCTTCCATCCCTTTCTTTAGACCATCCATCTTAGCTTCTGTTACTTTTTGCAAGGGTGAAATTTGTTGCACTTGGTCTCATAATTTTGATAGATCATGTTGCATTGTTTCCTATTCTTCATGAGTCATGGTAAACATTCAGGTTGATTACAAGGTGTTTCCATTTTCTTTATTTGGGGCATCAATTAATGATAAGTATGGTTCACTATTCCCTTTGAATTACTTCAAACTAATTTTTCAAACCAAACTTATCCAGATTTTTAAAAAGACTACACACCTTTTTCGCTTTGTAGGAGATCGATATTGAATCTGTTGTATCTCCATAATTTCAGATCTCCAACGACTAAAATTTCTTCTTGTGGTAGATCTCTGAGTCCTCTTTCCAACCCCACAAGCCTTATCAATATTGGATTTTCAAAGAAATATTTATTCCAAATCTCCCACGATGACCTGATTATATATTGGTTCAGTAAAGAGAACTTGTACGAAGTGTCACGTGTCACTATTTCAACATTTAGACCTGGAAACAATACTCTGAAAACTACAATATGTCCTCTTTCTGCAAATTTTTTAAAAATTTCAATTTGATGCATAGAGATAAAGTTATGACAATTTTCCCAATGTCACTTGTTTGAGATATAATTCGGGAGCCTACAAAAACCCTAACTTCCTTGGATCATATCTCTGAAAATGTAGCGAGAAAAGATCTAAAAGTTGGACCCAAGGTTCATCAAGATTTTAACTAAAATGGGTCTTAACTTAAGATTTTTAAACATCGTAGAAAAAATTAATAGCGACAATTCCATGATGACCTATTTGAAGGAGCAAAGCCCTAGAATCCAAAGCTCTGATACCAAATGTTATGCAACCAACTCACAAAATAGAAGAAAAGATAGATTAACGAATTCAAAATCAGTCTCTTTGAGGGGGAAACCTACTTTACATTACACAAATGAACAATTCTTGGATGATTCAAATGAGGAAACATCCTTTCTATATATAGGAGTCTAAGGGGTCACAATATAAATAGAGCCGACATAACAATAATAATATAAGGGCACAACAATAATAATAGTGGGCTTCTATAGGGCAAAATAATAACAATATGGGGACAACATGGGCACAAAAATAACAACAAAGAGCTACAATGAGAATAATAGTAATGGAATACACTAGTGTTATAGGGACCTAACATTAGCATTGACTAAACTTCTCAAATATAGTTTTTTAGAAGGGATAGCTAGGCCCTACCAATTGAAAGAGAGAAACATTATTTGGGAGCTAGGATAGGGGATAATGTTTCTAAAAGTGCTCCAACAATAAACCTCTATATGTCATTTGCAACATCCAAAGTGACTTTTATTGTTTCCCTTGATATATTATATTTTATTCCTTGGATGCACCCTCTAGGCTTGATTAGGAAAGGATCCATGCCTCCTATACTTGAGATGGAATCCCCATTTTTATTACTAGACCAAAGAGTATATCATGAGATATATTTAGACAATGTTTCCATAGCCCTAGATGGGAAAGATATCAAAGACGGGAAACAAGTAGGGAAAGGGGCAATAGGACATGAGACGGGATTTGATTTGAGTAAAAAAGGGGCAATAAAAGTTAACAACAATGATTGTGGAAGATCGCCCAACCCCATAAAAAGTGACCAAAAGGATCTAATTAAATTGGAAATAGGGAAATGAGGAGAGAAATTACTTGGAGGGGATATTCTTGAGGAGGACAAAAAAACTTCAAGAGTGTCGATCTGCCCAAATTTGTCTAACATAACACGTACAAGATTTAAACCCCCTGCTCATTGGCATATGCTATAGGGTATATTTCTATTGTACCTTGGGAAGGATTTCCTTCAGAATAAATCCATTATCTTCCCACTTCCCCCTCCTATTATGTCCCACATCTGTAACCTTCATTCCTTTCTTGCCCAAGAAATGTAGAGGGAAGTCCTTCATGATGTGACCATATTTCTGACATCCATGGAACCTAAAAGGTATTCATTCATAGTCTAAAACTCATTGATGAGTAAACTTGAAATAGCTTAGATTGAGTTCTACATAAATCACTTCCTGTGAGCCTACATTTACCAGTATCTTTGCAATAGCCATCTTCCAACTAGTTTCATAAGATCAGTGAGCCTCCAAAATGGTCCCTAATTTATTCCCAATAACCTCAAAAACATCCATGGAATAGAGTTGTGGCAGTAGGATAGGGATTCTTACCCACATAAGGGCATTGTCTAATTTCTCATTATTAGCATTGAGTAATGGGTTCCACCATTTCACCATCAGTAGAGAAGAATCTATGCTCCATGTTTTACCCATAAGAGAAATTTTGAGGTAAAAAATGGGCCTCAAAACAAAAAATTAAAATGAAAATAAACTTTATAAGAACCAATAGGATCAATATGATTATGGAAACCATGGATGGTGATTCATCATTTTTGAAGTAAAAAAAAAAAAAAAAAAAAAAAAAAAAAAAAAAACTACTTTTTCAACTTATCTCCCTATGATTTTACTCAATTTTTGAGCGGGAGCACTTGTTAGATGTGGAATTTAATGTTGCATCCAAGGAGTACACATGTCACATACTTTCGATGGACAATACTACATGGAAAATGTGAAATACATGAAACAATGTGACTACAATCACATTTTTTCATGTATTTCACATTTTTCAGGTAGTAGGGTCCATAGAAAGTATGTGATGTGGGTACTCCTTGGATGAGAAATTAAATTTCTCATACAACAAGTGCTCTACCTCAAAATTTGAGTAAAATTGTAGGGAGATAAGTTGAAAATACAAGTTGAAAAAGTATTTTTCTTTTCTCCCTACAAAACTTGAAGAGGTAGTCTAATCTTATTTTATTATTTTCACTATTATTTTATAATATTCCTTTGGAGGCTCATTTTAGACATCAAAATTTCTCTAATGAAGGATCTATCGGTTGCTTCCACCATATTGAATTTGAACATAAACCAACTGTAGGTAAGGGTTCTTACCTTAGGAGATTCATTCAACTCTTTCCCCATTCGATTTTTGTGCACATGTGTAAGAGCTCAGCTGAGAAAAATATTCCTTTGGCCCATCCCACCACCACCTTTTCTGATATCTCCTTAACTTTGCCTAGCTAAACATCTTCCCTAAGCACAAAATTCTAGTCATCACTTCTAATTTTAGTACACTTTCCTTTTTTCCATTTTTTCCATGGACAATGTTGGCCTTTTGGGATTTCTTAAGATTCTAGGGTTTCGACCTATTGGTTGAGCCCATCATCTCTCCCGAGAGGCCTATTATAATTCCTTTCATGACCATTCGAGCAATTATTTGGTCCCTTAGTAAAATCCCCCAGAAAACTAGGGAATAACTTGCAAACTTATAAATTCAGGTCCTTTTCTCTCTGCCATGGTCAAACCCTTCTCTAACATCCTATTCAAAAGAAAATCCATAAGAAAAACCTATGTCATCCATGATCATCCTATTTTGTGACTACTCAAAACTTGGGAATTCCCTAGAGAAAATAACAATAAGTTGGTCAACCTAGGGAGCACAAATATATTATTCATTGCATACAACCAGAGCTTAGGTGCTAACCCCTAGAAAATTCTAGGACCCTAACACTGATGGTGAACCTTGATCCTCTTCAAAAAGGAAATTGAGAGAGGTGGTGAGAGGGGCATCCAATATTATGTTCTCCCGAAGCTGAAATGTTGCATTTTTTTTCCATATCCATAGAGTAATTGTATCCCATAAATCCACCTCATGCATCTGAGGTGACATTTCCATCTCAATAGGGGCATAATCCCTAGGATCAAATGAATAGTCCACCAATTCATCCATCCTCCCAACACCCTCAACCATGGGCTTATCTTATTAATCACTAGCATAAAAAATACACAAACGGGCTATAGACAAAAGTGAACCCATTCATTTAGACTTCTTGCCAATAGTGATTTACAAATATCTCATACATTCCTTAGAGTTAGAGTAAAAACCCTCACCGAAGATGTTTGAAATACCTAAACCACATAATTGCATCTTACTAACTTTAGTTATAAAGATTTTTATGTGTAAAACTTATTGTCCTTGGGATATCATGCAATTACTTTGAGAAAGGTAAGTCTATTCTTATTATAATTCATATACAGATTAATTTTCCACAAGTTGTGTTCATTCACCTCTTAGTGTTGCATAAACATCATATTTAATTCATTTAAGTAGTATTTCAAAGAAGGAAACACTAGCTAAATTTTATTTCTTGCTGTTTATTATATCTACAAGATTCCTCTCAAAATTCCCATTTCCATTCCCTGCAAAAAGCCCTTCGAATAAACTCTAAAAAAATCAATATAAATTTGGTTATTATAACCAATAATATTTGGAAATGAAAAATATCAAAATATATGTTGGGAAAGGGTCCCGAGGGCCAATTTTGGGTTAGTTTACCCAAATTTTGTAAAAGATTGTAAAGTCTCCATGAAACGTGGAAGTGGAGCGCACAACTAGATAGGAGTGAAAAGGGCTTTAGCCCCTTGTTTGGGTAAGTGATAGGTCAGTTGTTGAGACTCACCCATGGTCCACAGACCATGGTATTGTATTGAAAAAAACTATACATAGTTGAGTCATAGCGAGTCTAAGAAGTAGCAGAGAAGTAGACAACTCAAGATAGAGATTATTTTTGGCAAGTGCTAAGGTAGGAAGACTATGCTTCATGTAGTTAGGAGAAAAGGGAAGGCTCTTGTAGCTAAGTGCACAAGAGGCCTTGGTAAGTTTGCAACTGAGTGCACAAACCCTTGCAGCTAAGTGGGAAAGGTAGAGAAGTCTATTAATTGAACACTGGAACTGAATAAACTTTGAGTTTTGAAGAAATATCTTGCCGTAAGTATTATTGACAATTTTCTTTAGGTTATGTTCATTCACTCAATAATATGTTTTCTATGGAATAATGCGTAAATGTTGTGTGAATCTATTAAATGTAAAATGTTTATGCATGAAATAAGTAATTATCTGTTTTTGTGAAGATTAATTATGTTTAGATTTCTTATGAATTTGATAGATCTAGTCGAAGGAAAATCTAGGGTTACTAATTAGTGCATGAAAGCGGGCAATTTGCCTCTTTAGGGTCTATAAAGTCTAATCATAGACCTTCACAAAGGTCTAGAAGTTGTTTTCCTAGAGTTGCATTAACGAACCAAAGAAGGATACAGATCTATGCGAAGGTGGATCTAAGCTACAAGGGCTTAATACCACTTATCACATCGTCTCTGGATGCAAAAGCTTGGTTCTAACATCCCCCAATACTACTACAAGTGAGACTACAACCTGTGCTATGCAGGTTGTTTTTGGAAAGGGCCAATAATTAAGGTTTTGTTGGTTGGTGCAAACAACTTTGAACTTGGGTCAGGCCCCCTTAAGCCAAAAAATGGTTCTATTTCCAGGACCAGGATCTATGTAAGAGATGTGTGATAAATGGTTTCCTACAAAGAAAGAGATTGGCAAGTGGATTGATCGAAATGTGCACACGTTCGCAACTCAAGAGAATAGGAGCCATAAATTATGCAAGGAGCAGTGGTTGAAGAGATTTTTGTACACAGACAAGATCGACGCATTCTTCTGTTTCTTCCCTGACGAACTACACGAGTGGTTGTCTAAATTGGCTGATAGTCAAAGGACGTGGAGGCTTGATAGTCCCATAGTGTGGACTCCTAAGCTGGTGTGACAATTGGAGTCATCAGAAGAAATATCATATGGGATGTGAATCATCGCACATTCAGAAATTTTGTGACTTATTTCGTGATCGACATAAATATTAGCTATAGGGAAGCGGAACAAAGGCTATTTAAAGGATCACGAGGTAAGTATTTGAAGCCATTAAAAACTAGGATTAAAATGATGTTATGTGAAAATAGGGTTATCCAATTACCTTGATGTTTGGGGCTACACGAAGTGGGAGATACTTTAGAAGGAACAGGGATTGAGGACAGAATATAGTCCGCTCATTGAACCCCCTTCAAGCTACAATGAAGGGATGGTGCTGACTATGCTATGAAGTGTAGTTTAGTTAATTACATAGGGTATCCTAAGGATACCCCATCCATCCACTCCACCTCCACCTCCACCTCTGCCTCATACTCCTACACCTTCCCCCCCTCCACCTCCATTTCCACCATTCAACATGGAGAGCATGATGAAGATGCCAATTTTTAAAGGAGTAGGGAGAGAAGACCCCAAATAGTTTTGGTTTGTCACAGGAGCTATTTGGACAACACAACAGATTATGGATGATAATATTAAGAAAGCATAGTTGGTTATAGCCTTACAAGATCACACATTAACATGGTAAATCAAGTATTCAACTGATTACCAAAACTTAATGTTGGCAGAGACCCAGCAAGTGTTAAATAAGGAGTTCAGTAAGCCTAAGTTAGAGGCGCAGTTAGTGATTGAATTTAAGGAAATTCGTCAGAAGGTAGATGAGATAGCTTGGGACTTTGATCAAAGGTTGAAATGACTAAATAGGCAGTCCAATATGATAATCATGGATTGCCAACATTGCAACCCGTATATTGCGTTGCTCTTGCCACATTTAAGAGTGCATCTATCATAGTAGGAGATAGAAATGCAAGTGGAAGCCTTGGAGATCACAATGAGGATGGATGCCTCACCTATATAAGATACAAACCTAGGAGTGCAATAGATTCACTCACAGCTGGAAAGCCTGCACTTGGAGTTGTAGAGTTTGAAGAAAGGAAAGTAAACCCAGTCAGAGGTGCATGTTGAGGTCTGGTGCTTGAAGTGTAAAATCCATGGACACAATAAGGACCATTTCCCAGTTTATAAGAACTATATTATAGGGGGAGGGCCTGTTCCTCTGAAACCATAGAATAATGTTGGGATCAGAGTGGGAGCTATGCTATGGTGTGCTATCTACCAAGTTACAAGACAACACATAAATGATAATTGTCATTTACTACAAAAGTTTGTACAAACCCCGCAACAGTTGTTTTAAAATTTCTGTAAATTTGTGGGACATGAGGAATGCCATTGTAGAAGTGATGAGTTGATGATGGATAGAACACCTACCTACCAAATGTAGGTAAAGAACTAACCCCATGATCAGGGTGGAGGAGCTATGCATGGTGGATTCCAAGGCCAAGGACGAGAAAGAGGTGTTGTACCAAGTCAAGGGCATGGGCAAGTAATCTGCTATAACTGTGGCGAAGCACAACACTTCACATGAGATTATAAAAACCCCACACATCCATTATGTCAGTATTGTCAACAGTTTGGACATGTCATAGAAGAATGTCCAGTCCTTATGGCAAAGATGCAAGAAAAGAAGGTGCAGCCCCAGCAACCTACCAGAAGATTCAGATGATGACGGTTGAGCCCTGTGAAGCAGATCACAGTGTAAATATAGTGACAAGGACTGTTATGGTGACCAATGTCGATAAAGGTAAGCATATTGAGGAAGACGGATTGGTGTGCAAGGCTGTTGAGAATGAAGTTGATTTTGATCTTAATCGCACTAAAGAGATATTCATGGAAGAAAATAAGAACTTCATTGAGGCGTCAACCTCATGAAGTCAAGAAAAATTTTCATAGACTATTATTACATAAGAGGTAGATCCTTCAGTACTAGATACTTTTCTGAAGACTTATATGAAGTTACTACATCATCAAGAAGCAGTAAAAGGGTTGAAAGAATTAATCAACAAGTGCGCAAATAAAGAAAAGACTTGTGTTGAACAACGTGCACTAAGGAAACTTGGTAAGCATAAGAAGTGCACAGGGCATGAGATGAGTCTAACTGCGTAGATAAGTGAATATGAAATGGATCGGGTAATCTTGGATCTAAGGTCTGATGCAAATATCTTTCTTAAGCAGGCATGGGAAAGGATGGAGAGACCTGCGCTACAGTGGTATCCTATTTAGCTGCGCATGGAAAATCAGCAGAAGATTATCCCTATGGGGCACTTATATGGCATAACAGTGGACATTGAGGGTGCGAGGGTGCTAGTCAAATTTTAGGTCATTGAAATAGTGGATGACAATAATCAGTACCTCGCGCTACTAAGAATTGATTGGGATTTGATATGGATGCGGTAATAAACTTGAAGAAGTGGAAGATGACATTTGAAAGAAAGTTGTTAAGGGTTGTAGTGCCACTAGACCCTCCAGAAGGAGCATGTTATATTGAACTTGTTCACGACTATGTAGAAAGTGATGGTGATTTGGATTAGATATACAAGATAACAACACGAGATGAGGATTGGATCAATCCTATAGCTGATGGACAAATTGCGTGGGACAAGGATAGCTCCTACACCTCAAATTTAGATGAAGAATTTGAAGACTATAAGAATTATTTGCATCAAGTATCTATGCTCCGTTGTAATAGGATGACTAAATCGTTGAAGTGTGTCTCAACTGAGGTAAGGAACCTTTTTCATTATGATGGTTTGGATGATGTGGAACTTTTTTTAGATGAATTTGAAATGGAAGTACTAGAAGAGCATCGCTTCCAGGCACTGGAATTGGTGTTGTGCACTATGCCTACCCATTGGCGGGGTATGCACAAGGAGAACTTTGCTGGATGGAAGGAATACAAAACGATGATGAAATTAAGGTTTGGGTATGCTAATACTCGGATGATAGAAAAATACACTACGAAGGATTATCCATGCGATCATTTGGCATGATGGACTAAGGCCTGGGGAATAGAACCACAACCAGAATGGGTGCACATCTTCTGTCACACCTTATATACAATGCCCATGAACTGGTATCTAGAGATGGAACTTTGCCATGGAACAGATGAATGGGACATTTCAAGGGAAATTTTTCTATTAACCTTCATCTTTTAGGATAGGTTTGAGAACATTGATGAAGTGATTCAAGAGATAAAAGAAACTATATTCAGAACACCAAAGGAACCAGTAGAGTGGGCTAAGTTGGATTGTAGTACATAGTTGCACCATGCGCTGGAATGTTATAATGTGACTGTTGAAGAAGAAGAAGATGATCCACAGAATACTACAATTCCAGAGACATAAGGACAATGTGAAGTCGAAGGACTGAGGGTGGTGAACCTGGATATATCTGAACCCTTGAAAACTTGAAAAGTAAACATTGGCTCTAAAGCAAAGCCTAAGTTCACGAAGATCGGCGACTATTTAGACGAAGATATGATTGATAAGGTAGATGAGATGTTGTGTGAGTACCAGGATTTATTCCCAATGATGATTTCAGATTTGAAAGGGATTATTGGAGATCTATGTGTTATGAGGATTACCCTAAAGCTTAATGCGATGTTGGTTTGTGTTATATTCTTTCCACATAGTTAACAGGGGGTTTGAGGGGTACCCGCAACCCCACTTTATGGGGTCCAGGGCAGCACCCTGGAAAATTTTGGTTTTGGACCCTATGTTAGGTTGGGCGGACTCACCTATGGTTTTGTGCATGATTTTCGCACATGTTTTTTGGACGCGATGGTTTTCGGTCCATGGTATTGGACGTGATATGTATAAATATGTATTGTAACATTGAAAGGAACATAATGAAAAATCAAGCTGGTAGTCCCGGTTTTGGGATCTAGGGGAAAATCTCTATGCATATGTGTTTTTTATGTGTTATGCTCTCGCATTGTTTATTTTTTTGTGATTTAGAATTCGTATGCAGGTAATTTCTGTACGGGGTTAAAACCTACAAAGAAGACATGGAACAAAAAGTTGGTAAATGCCTTGTGTATAGACAGACTAACTACCAAAAAGTCCATTGGTACATCTCCTTATCAGCTAGTATATGGAATGGATGTTATTTTTCCTTCCTCTTTAGGAGTACCAGTGATAAAGATCATTCAAGAGTTGCAAGTAGAACCAAATAATATCCAAAGAAGGATAAATCAGACAATACATTTGCAAAAAACCAGAGAAGAAGTCTATGTCAAATCAGAAGTAATCCAGGATAAAATCAAAAAGATTTTTGACAAGAAGACTAAAGCTGATGATTTTTACATCAGTGATAACGTTCTTGAATGGGATTCTAGAAGAGAAGAGAAAGGTAAACATGGCAAATTTGATTTCCTATGGCAAAGCCCTTATATCATTTATGGTTATAGAGGTGACAATGCATTTTTCTTAAGAGAGTTAGATGGAATAGATCTACCAGGAGGACCTGTTAATGGTAGAATACTGAAGCATTACTTATCCATAGATTAACAATAGTTCATTTTACTTTGCTCATTGTATATAAAATTGCAGAGTTTAGATTGGATTGGATGGTAATCTTTTAAAGTTGAAGCTCGGAGATAAGGCCCTGAGCTTGGAAAGGTTTACCATCATAAGTATGAAAAAAGCAGATTACAGAGGAGCAGTCACAAGGCAAACAAAGTCAGAATTTCAAAGGCTATTGATCTTAAAGTTCGTGACATTTCACCAGGAAATGCCATCCCCATGTGGAGCCACTGTTAGGGTCCTATAATAATAGGATTCATAATTTTGAATTGGCTATGGTTAGTCTTGTAATATTGCACATACTTTTGCTTTCTGCAAAATGTTTTCCATATTAAAAATTAGAAAATGTAAAGAGGGTATGTCCTAAAAGAATAATAAAAGGACAAAAACAAAGAAAAAATATAAAAATATGAAAATATGAACCCCAAAAAGAAATAAAATAGATCATGAAAGTGTGCAAATTCAAATGCCACTACTTTTTACTTTACTATGAAAAAATAAGATTGTGTGCATCTTGTCAGAAATGCCACAACCCATGACGGTAAAATAGCTTTATCTTCACCCATTCATGCTTTAAATTTCATGTTGATAGATAGAGAATAAAGATCTAGCCAAATTGTTTAACCTTGGCAGATCAGTAGTTAGGTAGAGAATAAAAATGAGCTCATCAGTTTAATCTGAGCCATTGGAATTTATAAGGTTAGAATTAGATAGTTTGCTTATCAAAAGAAAAAGAAATAAAGGATTAGCAAGCTCAAATGCACCCAATAAATGAAGAGAAAATGTTAGGGTAAATAAAGGGTAGGTAGAAGGAGTTTTGCAAAGTGCACAAGGTTGCTAAGTCAAAAGCACATTTATCATGCTTAATTCTATGTTTCATGTGCAGGAGGATTTGAGAAAAATAAAGGCTATTGACTGAAGTTTCTTTACTAATCTCCCCTCATTTCACTATACCCCCACATACTTATTTTCTAATATCCCCCATTATCCCTTCATTACTTATAAATACCCTTCCCCATCATTTTTACCTTTTACCTCTTGGTTTCACACACTACCCCTAGAAATTACCTTCAAAAAACTATTCCCCCTTCCCAAAACCCCTTTACCTAGTGTGAAACCCATACCCCATTACAAATATTACTTTTCCCCATTATTAATTTCTTTTTTCCCTTAAAAACCCACAAAAACCCTTTATCCTAAGTATTTATTTACTATTCCCCTGCATTATGTAATTAACGTCCCCACTTTATATTTACTCGACACCCTTTTTTAACCCACCAACCCTTGGTGCAATTAAAAAACCCTTCCACATAACCCATGGTCCCACCTTATTAACCCACTGCTTATATTAAATAACCTGACATTAGTCGTTAATTAATTACATTTATGTGTAATTAAACCCTGGGCCACGCCAAACACTTTTCCGACTTCATTCGTGCAACTCAACTATCTGATATCTCTATGATCTCCTGTCCCAATATCCAACGGTGTACAACCATATCACACGGATTCATTGTTCGACTGTTAACGGCCCAAGAGCACACGAGATTCGCGGTTCTAGCTGAGTGCTATTTGGCTATGTGGCAACACCACGTTACATCGCGTGCTCGCGAAAAATACTGCCCACCATCCAAAAGCGGTGCGATGGCACACAAAACTACCTCCTTGCCCAAACCGAAAACAACCAACTGTTCATTTAATAATTTCTGTGCCAAAATGTGACTGTTAACCTCTGCTAAGCCATTTGCCACACCCTAAACCTCTGAACGACCAATTCATCCACTTTTACCACCCGAAGAAGCCGCAGACACCAAATTGAAGCAACATATAACCAGTTCAAGCCTCAGTACCCTCTGTAGTTACCACACAACCTAGTCTACACACCAATCGCCATTTTCCAGGTATTCTTGGAAAAAACCAGAACGACCCTTGAATTTGAAAAAACATACAGTTATAATTGAATGGTTAATTAATTAAGTTAATTAAGAAACTTTCCTGAATTGAGCAGAAATCTATTGTACATTCCAAACCCTGTTTCACATATTGTAATTACCCTCCCACTCTTTTAGAGCTTCTAAACCTCACTCCTGGAACCACTGAAAGCCTAATTCAATTCAGTAAACCCAATTATGGCTTCCCAAACCTCTCTTGATGTAAGACCTCTGCAAACCCCTCACTTAGATATTGATCACCTTGCATTAACAGACAGAGACTTCCAAATTAAGGACACTGCTTCCCCTGCCTACCTACTAAACCTCCATTGTTGGAGTAAAGACAAGTTTTTAAACCAAAATGATGACATTTACCTTTGGGAGTCAAATTTTCCCAAGTAATGTTTCCCACAGGTACACCCGTTTCCAAAAATCATCCACTTCTGCCAAGCTTGCTACATTCCCAGGCAAAGAGCCATTGTCACCCTTGACCAACAAGTTTTGTTCACCATTAGAGAAAAATCCATTAATCAAACGCTGCAAGTCCAACCAAACCCAAATGAGACCCCACTTTCTATTGAAGGCTTACTTGACCCCTATACCAAGTTAGACATACCCAAGAAGGCTCATATTATTCAAACTTTCATCATTAAAGAGTCTCTCACTCCAACAGATAGTCCTCCTTATGCTGCCACCATTTTTCCTGAGAGAGGCAGTTAGGGTACACCATAGATGAGCATGTGGATGAGGTTGTCATGGCTTTCCTTTCTATCTTTTTTCCAAGCAAGCCTCCTGCTATAATTTATAACTATGCTTAGTTCATAGTAGACAGAATGTGTTAGTGCCTAAATCTACCTCAGGCTGAGAAAGGTAGGATCTAGGGTAACATCAAACCACGCTTAACCTGGTAGCTAGCCCTACCAGGTCGGGAGAGGGCTCTCTCCTTGTCAATCTCGGGAAAATATGATCAATAAGGCTTGAGATGACTGATGTGAAGACTAATTTTAGGCTAGGTATGCGTGCAGAAGAGTTTGATTAAATTTAATGATGTTTTGTTGGCTCAAATGTGAAAGGCAGATTTGGGTCTGGGGAATGAGGCTCAGTTTTGTAGAGATCTCTATGGGGCAAGGTAGGCAGCTGATTTGGTACTTCAGGTTAAATGAAATGGAGAGCTTTTAGACAGATGAGGAGTTTAAGAGGGCAAGAAAACCTAAGGGATCCTCTTCAAACAACTGAAAACATAGATAACTAAGCAAACTCTAGGTAGAGCACTGCAATTTCAATGGATTGTACCTTTATCCTTGTTTGTTTTAGTTAAGAAGAAACGAGAGAGAGAATGGCATACATAAAGCACAAGTAAACTTACATTTACAGAAGGAAACACAATATCAAAGCAAGATGCCACATGAATCCCATAGAGTGCTGCAAACCCTGGTCTATTCCTTAGCCAAAACTACTAAAAAATGTGTACAATGAAGCTCCAAGCTTTCTCAAAAGTCCAACCATGCTAATGACTGAAAAGTCACAAGATATAGACAAACCATAACTAATCCTAGCCTCCAGGGGTCGAGATCACAAGTTTAGGAGCTATTCCAACTAATTCTAAACTGAGAACTACAAATTAGGCAGTGGAATAACTTGCCTCTAGAAACTAGGGAACTGATTCATTCAGTTTCAAACAACTTTTTGATAGATGAATCTACCTCCATAAGTGAAAATTTGACATATTTACATCAATATCCATCCATTACATGAAATAAAATCACAAGTTTGACATTAATAAGGAGAAAAGTCAAACTGTCCAAAAGCTAGGCGAAAAACAGAGTATTCTTGGTCAAATTGAGCAAAATTTACCCAATGCGCCGCGCTGATGTCCCTATGCGTAGCGCCTGTTTGAAGCCAATTTTGGAGGCCTTTCCGATGTCCAAATTTGCTACAAGTGTGCTGGTTGGAAAGTTCTGCCTATCTACTTTCCAACCCAAGTGGAATTTTTGAATTTGGCCTCCATTTGCCCCTCCAAAACTGAATGCTCCCAACATTGCTTCCTGTGTGTCAAAGCAGGGGTAGTAAGGTCATTGTTTGAGTGTTTTTGACCTTTTTTAGGGCTCAAAACCTATCAAAATTTCTTGGCCATTGGTAGGAAAGCATATTTTTTCATGCCAAATCCAAAAATGCTGAGTTTTTGTCATTTGGAGGCTCCCATCAAAAGCGAGTGCTAGGTGGCGCGACGCATAGGGCAGAAATTTCTGTGTTTTAGCCCAAAAATGTCAAAAATGCAAAATGTGTCCCAAATTTTTTGAAATTTGGGCTGATTCTTCTCTATCAAGAGCTGTGTTGGGCCAAGGAAGCCTCAGCCAATATCTGAAGTCTATCGTGCTCCTTTCGCCTCCTCGATGCCCTCTTTAACTTTGCCTTCAAGCTCCTGATTCTTGCCTTGCAGACTTTGTTTCTCGCCATGTAATGATAAGCCATATGCCTCAACAATGTCTTCTCCCTATTGGCCTTCTCCAATAACCTTTCTAAGTGGATATTAACTCTTTCAAGCCATGATTCCCGATCGGCATTGATTTCTTGCTCAAGTGACGTGAGCTCCGCCTTCCTCCTTTTGGCGGCTTGGCGGTTCTCTCATATGTTTTGCAACTCCATAATCACTTGTTGATCCTCAAGCTGCTTGTTTCTTTGCTCCAGGTACTTTATTATCCACTTAGCCCTTTCCAAGTTGAGGGACAAAGCATTGATGTCCGCCTGTTTCTCCTAGATGACCTCTTTGAGTTTTGAGCTTTGTGGGCCCAAATCAATATCATCATCCTCAATGAGAATGAAATCAATCTCATACTCACCTGAAGGCCCCTCATCCTATAATGGCCTCTTTCCTTTGTCCTGAACATGTTGTTCTAATGAAGGAAGTGAGACCCCTTCCACCTCGGGTGGAGATAATACTCGCTTTGCTACTGCAAACAACCATCTAGTGCCATTTTGATAGCTGATAAACACCGGAATACTAACGGTCTGTGTCTCATGACCCTCCTGCTGATATGAAGGTCCACCTGTCTCATGCAAAGTCTCTGGAGGTCCCTGAGGAGCTGTAAAAAAGTCATGAGAAATGAAGTCCTCCCATGTGATGCTCTGCAAACCAAGCTGATGCATGACCACAATTTTAATGAGAGCAAAATGATATATATTGTTGAACTGCTACTGAGGAGTCTTGTGTTGTACTAGAGTGGTCATCTTCTCAATATTTCGGCACATGAAGTAGTGAAGATTCATCATTCTCAACCTGGTAAAGTGCATCAACAACTTGATATGATAGGCATATAGGCGAGAAAACTGGCCCTCACAGCTAAAATATTTCATTATCAATTTCATCAAAGGAGCATAGGAATCTTTCAGGTACCGAAAAGGAAAAAATTTGCTAAGTTGTCTCAAATAACCGGGCTTGATGTATGGTTCATAATGTTGCCTATCAATTTGTTGCCTTTTGTTCCATTGCTCTCCAATATTAGGAATACTGGTTGCTAGAGAAATAGATTCTAGTGTTAAAGTGAATGTTACTCCAGCTAAAGTGGCTTGACCATTATGTAAATGAAGCACAAACAACTAGGCCAACTCATGGTGAAATTGAACTCTAGCAACCATCTCACAGAACTCATAGCGGGATTGGTGTTGGAAGCATGTGATGGTGAGAGGGCAGGCCTGTAGCTCAGTAAGAGTGGTAGGTTCCTCCCGTATATGTTTGCTACCTTTATGAGGTCTCCTGGCTGCATGTACCTCTGTAGGAGAGTCATTGTGTGTCTCTTCATCATGGTCATATGAAGGATCAGACTCCATGTATGCTAGTGGGTGAGTTTTCTTAATGAAGAGTAGGAAATTTATGGTGTTTTTTAATTTTCTGCCACCAAGGGAAAAGTATATGAGGGATTGTGGAGGGAGAGAGAATGAGGGATTTTGGGACTGTTAGGACAGGGTTTGGTTTAGGATACAAGGGATTAGGGAGTGATATGTAAGCTTTAGGGACAACAATTAGGGTTTGGGGATTTATATTTAGGATTTGGGAAAATGGGATTTGGGGATAGGGGTAGATGATTTTTGGGAATATGGGAGTTAGGGAATGGGGGAATAAAATAGGAAAATAAATGAAGGAGTGAAAAAGTGAGGGAATGGCAGAATGAACTTGGCAACTAAAATAACCAATGCAAAAACCTAGGCAATAGTTTCTTGAGAAATGGCAAGGAAGTAGGGTTTGATTTTTCTTTTAGACAACCATCATAAATTGTATGAAAAACTCCTTTACTAGCAATGAAGAGGGCTTAACTTACTTGCACAATGGAAGTGTTGAGTGGTTTTGACGATTTGAGGGAGTTTTGGAGAGAGTCGGGCTTGGCAGCTCTATGTGCCGCGCCTCAAACCCAACGTGCCGCACCTCCTGTGTGCGCCGCGCCAGAACAAGTTTACATTGAAAATCGCAGCCCTATGCGTCGTGCCTCTTCTATGTGCCGTGCCTCTCACCTAGTGCGTTGCGCCTCCAATTTTGCACAATTTCTCTCCAATTTCACTTCCTTTGCTCAAACACAACCTTCACTTTGCTCAACCTTATTTCTTGAATGAAAATGAGCTTTTGAATTGAGAAAATGATTTATACCCAAGAGATTCTAATTTTTGTTTCATAAAAACCCACTTTTATAATGTTTGCAAGGTGACTTTACTTTTGCACTCTGTTTTTTGAGCTTTTCACTTTATTTGAGCCTTTTGATGAACTGAATGACTTGATTTTTCTTGATTTTGTTTGCTTTGCAGGGGATGAAGCTAATGAGGCTTGGGAAGGAGACTAGGGTTGCCTCTGAACTGATTTACATACAAGAGAACTAAAAATACATGAATTAATACAATAAAACCTAAAATACTCTATTTTTCCTCGAAAAATACGTCTCTGAGCAATTGATTATGAAATTTATTGGTATTGGAACCTCCTCATGTGCCTGCTGATTGTTATTGGACATTTTGAAACCTTTTTTAATGAAACCCTAGACCTAATGACAGTGAAACCCTAAAAGAATGACTCTTAGAATTTTAAAGACAAAAAATGACTGCAGAGGATTTTGATAAGCGGAAAGGGGCCAACAGGTAAAGGGCATGAGGGCAAATGTACAACAAGCCACTACTGTCAGATGATCCATGCTCCTAATGGAATGCAGCTGACTGAGCGAGACACCTAACATGCAATGCAATAAGAGGATTTGATCTCTGACGGAGGGATGAAGATACCGACACTAACAGAATGCATGAATAATTCATTAGACTACCAAATAAGAGAGTTTTTAAGTACTCTTTAGTTTTGTTTCACATGTTCCTCTAGTATCAGTCAGACAAGTTTCCAATCAACATTCATAAGTTGGACACCAAAGGCAATACAAGATCAGTCATCTATTGGACATTATTGATCCAAGGATACTCCACTGTTTTTTCCTTCAAAGACTTCATTGATTCATTTGTGCATCCTGTTGTAAACATGCTAACTAGTAGCTATAAACCTAGGATCAATCAGGAAATTAAAAGGGTTTAATAGTTGGAAAGGAAAAGTAAAGTGGGAGAGTGGTATTTATACGAGCACCACACAGAGATAAGGATATATGGATGCCAACTAGCTCCCTACAAACTGCCCAAATACCTCCCCATGAGGTTATTAGCATTAGAGTACTTTAGGTAGATTATAAACTCTGATGAAGTTAACTTTGTGGCATCCAAGAAGAAGACTCAATTCAAAATGAAAAACCAATTTGGATCCTTTATTTGTAATAATAGGGAAGTTAGACTAGAGGCAGATAAGATTCTACAACAGATGAAATTTAAGAACAGTTTCATGTGGCAATATGACCCTAATGATGTCATAAATAAACTAAGGCCCAAAGTCAAATTGGGCCCTTTCATACATTATCCCAGGCTAGACATTGAGATATTTTCCAGCCAGACTGAATGATTGGAAAACACTTTGATAGACATGCACAGTACTGTAGTTGATGTGGAAAATACATTAATTTATGTGGAAAAGCAGATTGATACTAGTTCCTTTCTGCAGGTTCCAGACCTAGGAGAACAAATGAATATTCCTCCCATTTTACATACTCCAGCAAAAGAAGACAAAAATGCAAAGAGAACCAGGGAAGAAGGTTCTAGTTCAGCCATGGAAACCACAAATGAACAATTCGAGATCAACTACAGGAAGAGGCCCAAGCTTAATCATGTAACTAAACAGGAAGATACCATTGGAACAATGGAAATCACTGACACTGTTACAATGGTGGAAAGGAGCAAAGGCACAAAATCTTCAGAAGAAACACACCAGGCTTCTGCCTCAAACACCCATCTTATTAAGAGACAGCTCAGTGTTGAGGTCTCTTCATTCACCATCCCTGTGGATAAAGAGAAATATATTAAGGAGAGGTACAAGGAAATTAAGTTGAGGAATGAGACATTGAAGGCTGAGATTTATGCCCAATATTTCAAGCAAACACCTACAAATCAAAACAGATTAATGTCAGCCTTTGACATCAAAACAAGGAAAATGCAGATGGCATTCATGCAAGCTACAGTCCAGCAGCCAAGATCATTAGCAGACTATAGTGTTATAGACATTTTTGGGCACTGTAACCCCAATCATAAATGTCCATAAACTAAGGGCTCCTAAGTCCCTAAAAGTGTTGCTTCACTACCTAAAGGAAAAAGTTCAGTTGATTACATCATCTCCCAGAAGTTCTCCACTAAAAACTGCTCAGAAATGGTCAAAACTGGACCATACTGAATACCCAGTGTAGAGGGTGCGATGCATATCACCTTCCCATTGTAAAAGGTGTGATGCATACTGAATGGCCCCTCTCTAGGGTGCGATGGTCGGGAATGGACAAATGGAAGGGACAATTTGCGAGGTGGAAGATCATGGAATCTTCCAGAAGCTTCCCCTCTGACACTTGCCTCTCTGTTTTCGATCAGGTATGAGTAAGAGATCATCAGTATCCAAGTGGAATCAAGAAATATCAGAGAGAAGACACTAATCAAAACCCCAGAAGATGACTCACCCCCCTACAATCATCTATATATGGATCCCTCATCACAGAGATCCAGAGGCTGGAATCTTGTATCTGGTAGAGAAGTGCTGTTGGTTTTCTGGTGAAACATCATAGTTGGTCGGGTGATCTAAGCTTTACTTGAGGTGAAGAAGGGCTTTCTTGCTGGAGGATGATGCTGGGTCAGAACTATTGGTTGTAATCCTGTTGCTATTCTTGATATTAATAAAGCTATTCAAGTTTTCCTCCATATTCTTGTATGTTTGATTATATATGCATTTGTATGGTTAATACATATTTGGTCCTATGTTATTTATGAATATAGATCTCTGTTATTTGATAGTAGTATGCTACTTTGATTCCACAAGTGCTCTTTGAAGC
This sequence comes from Pinus taeda, assembly GCA_000404065.3. Taxonomy (NCBI): domain Eukaryota; kingdom Viridiplantae; phylum Streptophyta; class Pinopsida; order Pinales; family Pinaceae; genus Pinus; species Pinus taeda. The sequence continues at coordinate 359,907 of APFE030099324.1, read as the reverse complement.
TGGACAGACGAAGAAGAAATGACAAAGATCTATCAGGAAGGAGAGGAACCAAGTAAGGAATCAAGCGCAAGACTAAGGTTGGTGTCCTTTGTTCCACTCTTATCTATTTTCATAAAGGAAAACGAAAGTAGTCTTTACTTGTTTGTTTCTAAGATAGCTACTAGTCTTAGTGGGAATAGTAGCTCCGAGTGGACACTATTCCCAGTAACAAGGTGCACAGAGCCTTTGATGGTCATTGGTTCACTTGATGTTTCTTTGGCACATTGCTCCTTCCTTGTATGTGGGAAGGCTTTGAGAGGCTCATCTGTTTGTGAAAGGTGCATGTTCATCAGTTCATCCATCCATGAGCACATGTTGCATATTTTCTCATCTGTCTATCTGCGAACACATATTTGCATGATCATTTGTTCATGAGCACATCTCTTGACATGAATCACTTGTTCATCCATTGGTGAACCTCTCCTTCTACATGTGCTCCCTTGATTCATCCCATTCATCATCATGCCATGTTGGTTGGTGTAACTATACCTGCAGTCACTCATGACGAGATGACATCAACTCAAAAAACTACCTAGTCTACCATGACACATGATCATTTGGGATGCAGGTGACTGAGAGAGGCAGCAAGGTTGCGAGGTGGGATGATGGCTCTGGGCACTGCTCATGAAAACTATGCAAGAGTCACTGTGCGATGAAGATGGGCAATCCAAGTCGACAGTGACTATTAGTGAGGTTTGGTTGGGTTGGAAGGAAAAATTGCACAAATTTTGGGAGGGAAAATATGGGCTACAGGTAGGAAAGGTAAACAAAATCTTCACATTTTATGGAATGAGTGGGTAGCAAGGGCTTGATAGAAAAATTTGCACAATTTTCTAGAGGAAGAGAATGGGTTGCATGGAGTATCATCAGGAAGAACTTGGGTAGTCTTTTGTAGGAACTGGCTGGGAGCCTGGTAGCCAAAATTGTGCAATTCCTTGAGGGAATTGGCAGCTAGATACTAGGTCACTGGCATTAGAAATTGTGCAATTACAAAGGGTGACAGGCAGTGAGATGGTGGGTTCTTGGAAACAGAAACTACACAGTTCTAGGAGGGATCTATCAGTCTGCTATTGGGAGCTGCTAGCGAGGGAAACTAAATTGAGGTTGCGAGTCTAGCTTGCTAATCATCTCTATGCAATTTCCAAGCTGAGAGGACTGTTGGAATGTAGAAGGCATGCTCATGGAAACTATGAAATTTTCTGGTTGAGCAATGGGTCAACTGTCTCGAGGACTGACTTAGAAAGCTGTGACATTTTCTAGGGAGACAAGGATGAGCACTGCATGACTGTCTGACCTGTCTGTGTAATTTCCTTAGTCAACAGAGTGGGAGAGGTCAGCAGCCTTTGTGTAATTTTTGAGGGGAGTCAGTCCTGGGGTGGCTGTCAGGTCCGACTCTCTAGTTGGCTAGCATGGAAGTTCATTGGATCGATCGCGAGTAGTGCAACTTGAAAAAACTTTCTTGGTGCTTCTGCGTTGTTCTGGGTGGTAGTCGATCGAGTCAATGACAGGTTGGCAGTCCCGCTATCAAAGGGAAGACCAGTCGTCATAACTTAGTAAATTTACTAACTGTGTGAATGAATGAGAGATGCAAATGTGATCTTATAAAGGCACACCAACATGACTTGACGACGAGACGACTCAAACCAACCAGACACACATCTTTGACATGACTCACTGTTGTTGTAAGCAACAAGTGCGACACTTGTGATTGATCATTGATCATCCGTGATTATGTTTGTGTGAGAGTGGATGAGGCTCCATGTGTGAGCATGACAAATGCTTTCATAGTGAACACAACAAGTACACACGAAGTAAAGGCTTTGAGAATAACTAGAACAATGGTTGAAAGCATGATTTTGACATCGACATGCAAGACTTGGTGAAATGGAAAAGCAAGGAAAATGCTAAGACTCACACGAGCTCATGGAGTGAACCTGAGTGTGTGCAGTCATCAAGTGAAACTCTCAAGGGAGGCTTCGAAATTGGGTGTAGGCCAAAATTTTGGAGGGTGATTGTCGCCACTACAATACTTGCAGGCACATTAGTACAACTCCAACTTCTCTATTTTGGTTCATTGCTAGCATAGGGCCTTGGTCTTTAGGCAAGTATTGAATAATTATGCATGTTACTTTTCCTTCCCCACTTACCCCATGGACATACATGGTTCACCTATTGCCAATTCAGTCAAACACAACCAAAATTTCAGCTTGATCATAGTATTTCGATCTGGGAAGGGTAGTTTACCTCGCCAATTGAAGATTTTTAGAGCATGATTTTTCATCATTGGTGTTTCTCCATAGCTAGTAGTCTTAGAGAGTACCTCGACAGAGTCACACAAGAACACACACATTTCTCCACTGCTAGCGAGCCTGGTGAGTACCCCAGCGGAGTTGCATGCTTCACCTCTCTACGCAGGAAGCCTTTCTCTTCTTTCTCCTTTGTATTTTTCAAGATGAATGTGCATAGACAGTTATTTATTTTTGTGGCAGAAGAGAGATCCCAACTTATTGAGAGAAGAAGAGGTTGTTCCTTCAAAGAATCATGTAATACCTCTGACATAGGTTTGCTTGTTTATATTTTCCCCTTCTCTGTTTCTACTAGTTGAATGAGATTAAACACACAAAGTAGAAGACTAGGTACAGGCATGGGGATTCCCACCTTGGACACAAGTTCATACTTGGACCACAATTTCCCTTGTAGATGTTTCATATTTTCCATCAAGACTTCATCAATTGAATGTTACAACCATGCATAGAGAAGATGGACACAAGACTGGCCAAGTGCTATAGTGTCACAAGTTTCTTCAAATTTCAGCCACATACTCTATTCAAAAGCCAGAATGTAGTAGTTGGCAACACTTATTTATGGAAACAAAAATAGTAATATATCAAACAAATAAAACGAACATGAAAAAAAATAGTAAACATAAAAAACAAAGTAAAAACAAGGGTAGTAAGAAAAGAAAACAAGATGCGAACAAGAAGCATCAAGCAGAATATGTACATGGCACAGGCGTGGCCCAACCTACTAAAAGTAATGCTTGAGGTCTTGCCCGTTAACATAAAGGTTGTCAATACTCCTATCAAGTGATTGTAAATGATACGTTTGTGGGCCAAGCTTCTTGTGGACTAGTGTAAGTCCAATAGGCTCTGCTATCGGAAACTGGTGGTATTCCAAAAGACCTGTAATGAAGACGACATCACTACTTCATGTACTACATGCAATAGGCTTGGATGATGGAATGGGGTAGTTTTTCTTATTCCGGGAGAGGTTCAAGTTCCTAAAATCAATGCATCAACGTATTTTATCGGATTTATTACGTGTGGAAGTTAAATTAGAAACCCAAGTATGATAACGAATTTTACAAGTAATCCAACCATCCAAATTCTCAGTCAATTTTTCCTATATAGGGAGTTGAAATGGCATATGTGTTTTACCTGGCCTTTGTTGTAACAATTTGGCTCCTCCTTTACCTTGAATCTTGTGTTGGATCCCTCATGTGTAGTGTGTACTTAGATCATCATCTGCCCATGTAGACATATCTCGGTACTGTTTGATCAAGCGGTCAAAGACTTGCCATTGTTGCGGTGTGCAGTTCGTATCAAGACTGGTTATCTTTAGATTATGATTGGTTCCAAGGTTTCTCTGTTCATTCGTAGTGGTGGACCTCTAGGTTCTGCTATTTCTTGGCCCTTGACATAAGTTTTGCAAATCATATAGCTTGTTGAGGGAAATCACACCATTGGGGTGGGGTAACCTTTCTTTCCCTCACCTGCAGTATTCATGGGTTGCTCGTGCTTACCTTCATTAGTTGTTATGTCCTTGAAAACATCAACACTATCCGTGGAGTGTAGTATCATTTAGAGTGTGACCATGTTGAGGCTGATGGTCTTTTGTAAGTTCAACATGAGTGCTTCATACTTGGCAATGTTGTTTGTGAACTCGAACTTCAAGAAGCTTGAAATCGTGCATATTCTATTATTTTGGGCAACTGATATACACCCGGCCCTTGAGCCGTCATGTGTCTTTGATTTGTCCAAACTCGTGGCCTAAAATTTGCTTAGACACTGACCATTTGACATACTTGTACTACTCCTACTACTATTGATGTTATTGCTGCTACTATTGGTACAATGAACTATACAAGTTTCATTACCATAAATGGGGAATGGAAGGAGTCCCAACTACGTGTTTGGTTTGGTTGGAGTTGGTTGTGTAGGATAACACTCCAAAATTGTCTCCAGGAGGTAGCTGCCAAACATGAGTTCATTCTCGTCGTTAAGGGGAGTGACATTGTGTTTCATATACCTCTCGGATAACAGTCGAAGTTGGTTGCATTTGCCCTTCAAAAAAGCCACATGTGAGACTAGTCTATAGCAAAGTAACCATCTATATTGTTGGACGAGTCTCTGCTAAGTAGTAGACCATTTACTTCTGGTATATCCACAAAAAATATGATGATCCATTGGTGGACCTGACTGTCATGAGACATATGGATGATCATGTCTCGCATTTCACCAATGGTTGGGACCAACGTTGGGTCAAGTTGGATGATTCATGTGGATGTTTCACTCCATTGCGTATTGGTCTGCTTTGCAATGGAGAGTGGCATAATGTTGGCGGCGGCAATGGAATGAGTCAAGAAGTTGTGAACATTGTAGTTAAAGATTTCAAAGGATATAAAGAATGGAGGGAAACCTAAGTTTGCTTCTTCCATCTGAAGTGTGTTGAGTACAGTAAAAAGAGGTCCAAGAGGTGTGCTTACCACTTTGTTGGCAGAGGTTGTGTTGTCCATTATTGTCTGTCCCAATGCACACAGAAAGATATCTCCCTAGCTCTAGACCTGATTTAACTCGAACAAACTAATGTTTTCTCGAGTTTTCTTCATGTCATAAACAATGTTGTAGTCCACATGTGGTAGACTTACGAGGTGTCTAGGGTGGAATGGATTTTCGTGTTGTCCCGCGGAGTGTTTCACAGCTTGTTGCTCATGGGTATACTCTTGTCTGCCACTATCTTCTCAAACTTGCTTTCTGTATTCTTCTTTAGGGTGGCTGGTGGATCGACCTTCCTCATCTGTAGTCTCATCTTCTCTTGCATTTCCCCAAGCGTATGGGGAGACCCTTTACTCTTAAGATTGTAACGATCATTTTTCTTTTGGGGATGCTTCTTGGTGTTCATATTTGAAATTAATTGTGAGCACTGATATGTGTTCACCACATGCCCAAAACTTGATGCTTCATCAGGTGCAGCCTCTTTTTCATCATCATTGTCTTCTAGCTGCTCCTACACATTTCTTTCTTCGTCAAGTGTATGACTACAGATAGAGCTAACGACTCACTTCTAGTCCGAACAAGAGTTCTCAGGGTGATGTTCTTCACGGAAAGAATAGAAATTAGGATTTGGGCATTGTTCAAGTTAGAACACAAGCTTCTGAGAAGTTTTTGAAGTGAACTAGTTGCTGCTTGATGAGCTACTTGATGAGCTGATTTCCTGACTCTACCTAGGCAGATTGCTATTTGCAAATGGGTTTGTTTTCTATTGTTTGAGCTCGGAAACTTCCGTAGTCAAGTTCTTAACAAGGCAATTGAGGGTCTCAATATTGGTTTCTTCCTTGTCTCTACCCTTGCTCGCCATTGCTTGGGGATTCCTACCCACATCCTTGGAGTCCTTCACTGATTCTTCATCCTTGATGACTTCGATTGCGTGCAAGTCTTTGTCAACAACAATAACCTCTTCCCAAATTTCCAATAATGTTTTTTTCGTAGCTTGCTTGACAAACTGCAATGTTGGTTGGCAGTGTGGATGTGTAGTAACCAATGGTGATGGAGTCATGGGGTTTAGTGTCTGTTGCAAACTTGTTCAATATGCGAGTAAACCTCTGATTGGAGTCTTTTACTTTTTCCTTTCCCTCCATCTTGAGGCTTCCCAATTCTTTGAGTAGCATGGATGGGATCTTGTCATCAACAAACTATTCAAGGAACATGCATTTGAATGGACCCCAGTTCTGTATAGAGTTTGGTGGAAGGTTGTGATACCATGCAGCTACGTGACCGTCGAAGGTACATGTGAACAATCTACATGCTACATCGTCATAACATATGTCAAGGGTCTGTAGCTATAGGTAGAAGTTGTCTAAGTTGTCTTCTTCCTTCATCGCATTATTAGGGTTGAACTTGATGTTCATTCCCTCAGCTCGCTTTGACATCTTGTGCAGAACAACATGGAGCACTGATGGCCCCTTAGTCATCCATTGAAGGTTTGGGTTAGCCATCTCTTCTTATTCTTCTTCCTCCTCCTCTCTTTCAGATTTTGATGGCTCCATCTCTCAGCCTATTGGTTTGTCTCCTTCTCCACCTCCTTTGATGCCTTTCCCCTTGCCTCTTGTACTAGAGTCTAATCCCAAGATCACAAGAGTGTCTTGTTCACCTATCTAGAAGACCGAAGGTTCCTCTTCATCTTCAAATTCTTCGAGACCTTCAAGAGTGGAAAGGACTACTTCTTCCACCGACGATAAAACAACTCCTTTGGGAGTGGATTTTGGCTTCCCTGATGTGTATGGAAGATGTTGTATGTCCAGGATCAGTCTAACTACTTTTGTGAAATCGTGAGTGATGAGATGGACAGAGCAAAGGTGTTGATATATAATCTTGTGTTCAATCCTGGGAAGTGAGGAGTAACCAATTGTAGAGTCATGTGTAGGTGAGAGGGAGTGCAAGTTACTCCATTGACCAGATGGTTGATGAATGAGCGTGAGACAATGTTCAACCATATACAACTGGCTACCATGCTTCTAGTGCCAGAAAGTTTGATGGTATTGGACCCATTAACATTCAGGGGATCAAATTGGTATAAAGTCCCAACTAGAATTCACACCATTTGGTGTGGGAGTCCCATTTGGTATGATGGCCTAGTTGACATTATCTTAAGGATTTATCTCAACTCTTGCTTGTCAACATAAGAGAGTGGTCTGCTTTATCTTCGAGAAGTGATGTTCACATGCTTGGTAACTGCTAGTGTGCTTGTGCCAATGGTTCTTTCACTGTAGAGGGAGAGGGTGGGAGTGAGTCTCAAGTGGGTTGGAATGAAGTCCCAACTCGGCTAGGAACACACAACACAATAGGACGTGCACATCTTCTGAAGGAGCAGTCGACACGAATGCGGCAGTCACAACGCACAAGGTAAGATAACATGTACGACACTCAAAGAATGAGTCTACACGAGTGCAACAATTGTTACAATGTGTTTTATGTGAAAGATCTGTTTGATGTATCTCGACATATCCACCATGGGTGATACAATGTTAACGACATATACAACACATTTTCATTAACATATTATGCATTACCATAAGTGAAATAAGCTCAAGCCTTGAACGCAGATGAAAGCAACATGCATTACAAGTTTTCAAGATTAGTCTTACAATAGTTACAACACATGTGTGAAGACATGCTGGTATATTAGCAAGCTTCTGAATTAAGACAAAGTTTCAAGACACATCATTACACCATACATCACTAACCTCGAGTGTGGAGAGTTGGAGCCACTACTTACTCCTCAAAGAAAATATTACACACTCTCTTGGCTATGTCAGAGGATTTGAGGTGAAAAATTCCTTTGCATCTACAAATGAGGGGGTATTTATAGCCAAGGGTGAAACTAACCCATCTCGCTATTCGACTACCCTCGTGACTATTGACTTCCATGACCGTTTGACTTTACATGACTCTTTGTACAACAAATGGATCTCTTGGACTTCCATGTTACATTACATTGATTTGACAACATGACCCATAGTCAAGATGTGGAAAACATGACTCATGACATGACTTGACATAACAGTGCTGGGACATTTGTGTTGCTACTGGAGTGGATGTCGAGCTGCAATGCTATTGGGTGATGGATGTCTTCATGGTGTATCACAGCTTCAACTCCACATGGAAAAGTGAGCGGAGCCTTCGATGGCTTTTGGTTTGCTTGATGTTTCTCTGGCACATTACTCCTTGCTCGAATGTTGGAAGGCTTTGACAAGCTCATCTATTCATGAAAGGTGAATGTTCATCAAGGAAAATTTTAAGGATGGAAGATTATCTTAAAGTTTAGAAACCTTGATGAATCTTAAGTCCATAATATGCAAATTATAAAATGTTTGGAAATATTTTTATAAAAATATTTAGATTTCTAATGATTGTGTATTAGTCTATATAAAATTTTGGTGATTTTTAAAGTAAAATAATTTTACCCTGTAAAATGTGAGTGAATAATTCTTATAAAAAATAGAAATTAACGAATCTTTTTTTTCGGAAAAACATGGAAAATTAGCCCACCTGCGAATATTAGCCCCTAAAATTTTCCCTAATGTTCGTTCCTTTGTCCTTGAGTGAGCACATATTGCATATTTTCTCGTTTGTTCATCCACAAACACATCTTTTCATGATCATCCGTTCGCGAGCACATCCCTTTGCGTGCATTGTTTGTCCAACCATTGGTGAACCTCTCATTTTTTATGTGCTCACTTCATTCATCCCATTTGTCATTGTGCCATGTTGGTTGGTGTACCTATACTTGCTATCACTCATGATGAGATGACATCAAATCCAAAAAACTCCTAGTCGACAATGAAATATGATAATTTGGGATGTAAGTGACAGGGAAAGGCAATAAGGTTGCAAGGCGGGATGATGACTTTGGGCAATGCTAATGAAAACTGTGCAAGATTCACTGTGTGATGAAGATGGGAAATCCAAGTCAACAGTGACTGTCTACGAGGTCTGGCTCGGCTGGAAGGAAAAACTGCACAAATTTTGGGAGGGACAATCTGGGTGGTAGGAAGGCAAGGTAGATAGAATATACACATTTTCTAGAGTGAGTGGGAAGCAAGGGCTTGACAACAAAATTTGCACAATTTTCTGGAGGAAGAAGTGGGGCTGCAAGGAGGATCAACACACAGAAATTGTGTAGTTGTTTTGAGGAATAGGCCAGGAGCCTGACAGCGAAAACTTCAAAATTCCTGGAGGGAATTGGTAGCTAGCTGCTAGGTCATTGGCAGTAGAAGCTCTACAATTCCAAAATGGGATAGGCAGCCAGCTACTCGGTGGTTGGCAGCAGAAACTACACAATTCCTCGAGGGAACTCGTAGTCTACTGCTGGCGAGCAAAATTACAGTGAGGCTGGGAGGTCAGCCTGTTGATCATCTATGCGCAGTTTATGGACTGAATAGATTTCTCGGTAGCAAAACACCTGCTTATGAAAGATATGCAATTTTCTGGATGAGGAGTGAGTCGACTGTTGGGAGGACTGACTCGAAAAGCTGCACAATTTTTTGGGGAGATAAGGACGGTCACTATTTGACTGTCCGACCTATCTATGCAATTTACTCAGTCAGCAAAGTGGGAAAGGTTAGCAACCTCTATGCAATTTTTGAGGGGAGTTAGTCCTGGGGTGGCTGCTAGGTCCGACTATTTGGGTGGCTAGCATGGAAGTTCATTAGATCACTCGTGAGCAGCGTAACTTGAGAAGACTTGCTTGGTGCTTCTATGTTGTTATGGGTGACAGTAGATCGAGTCGATGGTGGAGTGATGGTCCAACTATCAAAGGGAATTCCAATCATCAGAACTGGGGAAAGTGACTAAATGTGTGAATGAGTGAAGGATGCAAATGTGATGTTATAAACACACACCAACATGACTTGACGACGTGATGACACAAACCAACTAGACACAGATCTTCGACATTACTGACCAACGGTGCAAGTGAATAGCGTGACACTCTAGATTGGTCATTGATTGATGGTGATGCGCTTGTACGATAGCAGATGTGACTCCATGTGTGAGCACGACAGATTCTTTCATAGCGAACACGGTAAGTACACATGAAGCGAATACTTTGAGCATAGTGAGAACAATGTTCGCAAGCATGAATTTAACATCAACATGCAAGACTTGGTGAAATGAATAAGAAAGGAAAATGCTAAGACTTACATGAACTCACGGAGTGAACCCGAGTGTGTGTAGTCATCAAGTGAAACTCTCAAGGGAGGCTCTGAAATTGGGTGTAGGCCAAAATTTTGGAGGGTGGTTGTAGCCGCTACAACAAAAAATCAACGTAGTTTTTCCTGCTGACTACTAGTTCCCTCCAGGAATTGTGTAGTTTTTCTTGGAAAGATCCTGCAACTGACTACCAATTCCCTCTAGGAATTGCACAGTTTCTATTGCGAAGGTCCGAATAGCCAACTGGCAATTCCCTCCAGGAATTGCGCAGATTTTGTGGCCAAGGTACTAGCAATTAGCTGCTAGTTCCCTCCAGGAATTACGCAGTTTTGGTTGTCAGGGTCCCGCTGCATGATCCTTCAAAACATTACACAGATTTTGTCTGCCCAACCTTCTTGCTGCCTGGACTACTCCTCCCAAATATTGTGTAGATTTTTCCTCCAGCTTAGCTAGACTGAGCAAACAATCACTATCGATCTGGATTTCCCGTCTCCATCTCGTAGTGACTTCTATGTAGTTTTCACCAGCAGTTCTCAGAGCCTCCATCTAAGCTCAAAGCTTGCAGCCCTGTCTTCTCTCCGTGTCACCTTCATCCAAAATGATCATGCATCATGTTAAACTAGGAGGTTTATAGAATTGTTGTCGTTTCGTCATGGGTGACTACAAATATAGGTATACAAACAAACATTGTGCGATGACATATGGGATGAACAAAGGGAGCACATGCATAAGGACATGTTCACCAATGGACGAAAAAATGATGCATGAAAAGAGAAGTGTTTGCAAATGTATGATCATGCAAAAATTTGTTCATAGACGAACGGACAGATGAACATGGGAGGATGTGTTCGCACATGAACGGACGGATGGACGAACATGCACTCTTCGAGAATGAACGAACCCTTCAAGCATGACAACATAAAAACAAGGATGAAAGTGTGAATGAGACATGAAGTGAACCCAACGACCATCGAAGATTCTTTGCACTTTTCCATATGGAGGTGAAGTTGTAACACACTATGAGGACATTCGTCACCTAGCAACCCTGCAACTCGACATGCACACCAACAATAGCATGATTGTACCAGCACTATCATGTCCAATCCTATCATGAGTCATGTCATCCACATCTCTATTGTTTTCCATACTACCAATCAATGTAATGTAACGTGGAAGTCCGAGAGACCCACTTGTCATAGAGTCATGTAAAGTTGAAGGGTCATGGAAGTCAAGTAGTCATGAGGGAAGTCGAACAACCACAAGGGGTCAGTTTCACCCTTGGTTATAACTACCACCTCATTTATCAATGCAAAAGAATTTTCACCTGAGCTCCTCCCACATATCCTTGAGAGTCTATAATATTTTCTTTGAGGAGTAAGTAGTGGCTCCAATGCCCCACCCAAGGGGTTAGTGATGTATGGTGTAATGATGTGTCTTGTAACTTTCTCTTAATTTAGAATCCTGCTAATAGGCTAGCACATTTTCACATGTGTTGTAATGGTTGTAAGAGTAGTCTTGAACACTTGTAATTCATGTTTCTTTAACCTGTGTTTAACGCTTGAATTCATTTGATTGTTGTAATACATATATATTAATGAAAATGTGTTGTATTGTCAATGTTGTCTTGCCCATGTTGGTTACCTCCCTGGACACAATACATACCTTTCACGTAAAATTTCTATAACAACCGTCGCACTCGCGTGGACTCCTCTATTGTGTGTTGTACGTGTTATATTTCCTTCCATGTTGTGACTTCTGCATCCATGTCAGTTTCTCCTCTAGAATTTGTGCACGTCCTATTGTGTTGTGTGGTCCTAACAAATTTGGGGCTTCCTCCCATCTGACTTGGGACTCAATCCCATCCTCTACCTCTATAGTGAAAGAATCATTTACACAAGTAACACTAGCAATCACCAGGCACGGGAACCTCACTACTCGAAGGCAAAGAAGACCACTCTCGTATGCTAACAAGCAAGAGCTAAGGAAAATATTTAAGATAATGGCAACCAGGCCATCATACCGGATGGGACTCCCACACCAAATGGTGTGAGGCCTAGTTGGGACTTCATACCGGGGTGATCCCTTAAATGTTGGCAGGTCCAACACCGTAAAAAAAATGCAATATTTTCCAATGATGTTTCTGAATGTTACAATAGGCGAAGGAGAGATTTGAAGGTGTGGAAATTTATATCCATCATTGTTGCTTTCAACATCTTTTCAATGAATGAAAAAAAACAACAGCTTGTCCACCCTGTTCTCTACGTCGGCATGGATTTTAAACACCAATGACCATTGACCATTCAAGGCATCCTCTGACCCCTTATGAATATCCATGTTTTTAACATGTTACACATGATTGTCTACACGTTTTATCCATAATCTCCTGCAACAATTCATAAGATTTGAGATAATAATGTGGAAAGAGAAGAACGATAGCTATATTGATTTATCCAAACTTAAAACTCTTGAACCTACTATTCAACCAACTCTTAAAAATTCCTACTGCTCTAACTATCTATGGATTCTCATCCAAGCCTTTGCACAAAAGGTGATGATAGTTACTGTAAAATAGTCAGTTGTTATTTCGCTCACCCACACAACTATATCGTTTCCTTGTACTTCGTCCACCTAACATGTATATGAAATAAGTCAATATCTTCGATGATCTTCAAAATATGGTTGAATTCGTGACTTCAATAATATTTTTAAGATTCTTTCCCTATAACGATGTTCGTTGAACTCAATAGTGAAATAAGATTTCCCTGGTAGGGTTCTGATAAGGTTCTAGTTTCCTTCGAGTGCCGATGGTTATCAATAAAGTAGTGTTAATTAATTTTCCCTTATAGTTACAACTTTTGTTTTATATGCTCTACTAGCGTCAAACAAAGTGATTGTTGACCCATTATAACTAACATATATGCCAATAAACCATTATTATTGTCAACCCTTAAATCAGTTTCATACGGTAAACAATTATTAACCTTGCATGTATGATCAACATTTTGTATGAACTAGTTTTTTTATTTTTATCTTCTTACATTTGATTGACTAGCAATATTGTATAACTTATATAGGAAAAATGGTGAATTTTCTTTAGTTCTTAATCCCCATTCCTTTATCTAAACATTTTTAATACATAGATTCCATCATAAAGAATCCAAATTTAACACTTATACCTGGACCCTTTAGTAAACTTTGTGGTAGTGAGATACGCTATGGAGGCGTATTGGCCCATAGGCCACAAGGTTTGAACTCGAAGCTTTGATACCATTTGTAGCGAACCTCCTGAGCCTACCTTGGAAATTAGATAACAGGGCTCCCATTCTAGTGAATTTTGTCTTTATTTATCATTAGGATTCAACCCTTGCCAAGGGTATATTTAGTCCATCATTATATCATCATTATTATTTATAAAATAGAATCCATAGTCATTATCAATTTGACTATAGAGCGGTTCTGATGTGGACTCTTAAGTCTATCTATAAGGGATATGTGTCAGATCAATATTAAGCAAGATTTAGTTGTAGGAAATAACTAACCATAACATAACATTGACATGCATATGAGATCACATGACAATCACATGCATTATTTAATTCATTATTTCCATAAGAGAGGTAATTAATAAATCCATATAACTAAACTGTATGATTTAACTTCCTAATAAGTAAGGATTAACGCGAAACAAATACCATGCAAGTGAATCTCATCAGAATGGATGAAAAACACTAGTAAATATACTAATACATAGCCATCTCATGTAAATTATTTAAGCATTCTCCTTGCGGACAAACTTAAGAAATCTTCTCATAGATAACTCGAGCTATAACAGAGAGAGAGAGTAAGAAATCAACATACAAAACATCCATGCAAGAGTATTCAACTAGGAAATAAAAGAACATCACTTGGTGAGCGGATCACCACCACCCAACCATGAATCACCTCTGATCCCCCCCGGGCCGAGGTTCTTGCCATGGATCAACTTCCTCCAATTGATCTACACAATGGGTATTTAATACCCTCTTTCATGATATAGTTTCCATTAGTGGCGTCCCACTTTTATGGATTTTTCCATTTACCTAGGCCTTTCTCAGGAAAGCTCGCCTTTATCTCCCGTGAAGATTTTCCTCATAAAAGCTTGCCTTTATCTCCCGCAAAGCCTTTATGTCTTTTTCCTTGATGGATATTTATCTCCAATCGATCCAAGGTTGTCTAGAATCACATCTAGAAGCTTTCTCATGAAATATTTATCCTTATCCCATTCCTCAATGGGATTTGGAAAGAATCTCTTCTCTTCGTATCTTGCTTTTCCAAGTGATTCATTTATTAATTTATTTAATAACATATTTCCTTTCCATATTAGATATAACACCTATCTTTTCTTAGCTTAGATTTACATAGTATAAACACACAAGGGAGGGGTGTTACACTCAGATACCATGACATGAACTGTTTCTAGAATTCCTACCATGAAATTGTCTTCTCTTCTAATAGATGCACACTTTTTAGCTCTTCCGTCTACATGATAGATTTACCATGTAGATGATAGATAGATTTACATGGAAATACCTAATCATGTTCAACAACCATGCCTCTGCATCCTCTTCCCTTTCACCATCAAAGGTAGGGGTTTGTTCTTCCTAAACTCCCCATGTAACTCCATCTTCTTCTTTCCTTTATGTGTTTTTGGAGAATTACGACCTGATTCATTTCCACTTTTAGAGTTTTTATATTTTGTCCCACTCTTCTTTCTTTTTAATCCAGCCATCTCTACACTTTTGTGGCTATATTTCTAGATCCACTCTCTGATCAAATTTTCCTATTCCTCACTAGCTTTTAACAACCACTCATTACTACCGCAGCGTTGTCCTAATTCTTGTTGCATATTTCTTACTATATCCACAAATTGAGAAGGTAATGAGGTGATACATTCCCCCATATCATACAAATCCTCCCTGCTAGTAATAGATGTAGGGGAGTTCTCCATCATTATACAGTAATTTGTTTCAATTCCGCACCCTATGAAAGAATCCAATTAACATCAATATGTTACATTTACTTCTATTACTGCTTATTCTATAACTATGGTGGCACCTTTTTCTTAAGCCAAGTGTGGTAGTTGGTGATCTCATACCATTTAGCATATACCTATATTATAAATCACACTCCATTATACCTGAATGCAAAAATTCAACATTCCATATGGTGCACCCATTATTTAGTATTATTAATTTTTTTTTTCTTTTTAACAAAATGGCATGAATATATATTTGTATCTAACATGGTGCTGATGGTTGTCCTTATCTTTTTCGACTTATGTTTAAAGTTAAGGCTTTCTCTACTTAGCGCACGGACCAACCTTATGTTTGATCTATCCCTACATATCTAAGTTTCGTTATAGTGCTCTACATGTTACATATAACTTCCTCTCAATATATGGATTTTAATTTGTTTAAAGCCCCTAGTTATATGATCACCCTCATTTCAAGTTTAATAATCACATCTCAACAATTGGTTCCCCTTGTTAAATGTGCATGTTAATGGTCATTCATCAGTGGAGTTACCTCATCTGACACTAGGTTAAAACCCTCACCTCAATGAACCTCTCACTCTGCGTTCCAACTGTTCTCCAATTTCACCACACCTCCGGCTGGATTGTTGTTGGGTCCCTATAATACTAGTAGTTACCTCATTACTATTGTAGTTATACCCCTTATTAATATTGTTGTGCCCCTATTGTCACCATATTGTTATTACTGTGCCCCATAGAATCCCTCTATTATTATTCTTGTGGCTTTATATTATTATTGTTAGGTCGGCTGGATTATATTGTGACTCCTTAGACTCCTATATATAGAAAGGAGGTTTTGTCATTTGAATCATCGAAGAATTGTTCATTTATGTAATGTAAGGGAGGTTTCCCCCTCGAAGAGGGGGAATTCTAAGGCATTGATCTATCTTTTCTATCTTTCTTGAAGCTGGTTTCATAACATTCGGTATGAGAGCTTTGGATTCTAGGGTTTCGCTGCTTCAAACAGGTCATCATGGCATTTTTGTTATAATTTTTTTTTTTGCGACGTTTCAGAAGTTGAAAAAAAACCCATTTGAGAAGACATCGCGCTAAATCTCGGGTCTGAATTTTAGAGATTTTTGCACTATGTTTGTGGAGATATGATCTGAGGAAGTTGGTCTTTTTGCAGACTCCTGAATTACATTCCAAACAGGTGACCTAGGGAAAATCGTCATAACTTTTTCTCTGAGCATTGGATTCAAATTTCGTAAGAAGGTGCAGAAAGAGGACGGACTGTAGTTTCTTCTCTATATTTCTCAGAGCTAAAGGTCAAAACAGTGACTCGTGGCATGTCATACAAGTTCGCTCTACTGAACTAGTCTATAATCAGGTCACTGTGGGAGATTTCACATAACTCTTCCTTGGAGAATCCAATTTCGATCAGACTGGTGGCATTTGAAAGAGGACACAAAGGGCTACCATAGATCGCAATTTCAAAACTGTAGAAATTTCTTATTTCCCACCCTGGTTTTCAGTTTCTCCTTATTTCTCCCATATAATTAAATGCCCTTTCCCATAACCATACATTTAACAACTGAAAAATAATTTTTTTTTTTTTTCCTGAAAACACAAATCCTGGAAATTTTACAGAATGTTGGAAATTGCAGAAATAAAAATCAGAAGTAACAAACAACCATTAAAACACATTTAAACATAGAGATTTTTGGTTAATGTGACCCTAGAAAAACCCCCTACAACTCTTGGGGAAAGCCAGTTTGAGAGCTCTTCTTTATTTATGGAAAATGCCTTTTACAATGAGAAAATTTTCAGCAAGAATTTCAGCAAAACAAATTTTTCAGCTAACAAACTTATCTCCTTTATCAGCCTCACAGTCAAACTAAAAACTGTTGTACGGATCGTACAGATGTACGGACTGTATGGACTGTACGGACCGTACAGACTGTACGGACGGCCATATGGAAAGTACGGACAGACCTCAGTTTTCGTGCAGAAAATCGCCTCCTTGAAATTCGTGCCCAAAAATCAGCCTTTTATTGTTTGCTCAGCGAAAATCTACCTTTTACTGCTTGTTCTTTCAGCTGCACAGATTTGGTGAAGTGCTGCCTTGGAATATGTGCCAAGCTGCTGCCTCCTTCTCCTTCCTATCCAAAAATCTCCCTTGCTCTCTTGCTCTCCTTCTCCCAATCTGCTCATGAAAGAATGAATGATCT